>PVJX010027140.1:0-25135 GCA_004027295.1 Dolichotis patagonum | reverse complement strand
CACCATACTATTGAAAATCAGTATATTATACAGCAGAATGATAGATATGATAATTCTAAATCTGTAGGTTCAATATTAGTAAGGAAAATTAAGCATTTCAGAGGAGCAGAGACATATCTGTAATTATCATTGAAGATATTCATATGCTTCAAGAATTAAAAAATCAAACAGGAAAACTTGTTTTCATTGATACAGAAAATATGAATAACAATTGAAAAGTGAGTAATGTATTAAGAGATCATGTAACATACCTGTGAAAACACACCTAAGAGATTTGCCCTCATTTATACACACAATTCAGCAGTGAACAGTGATGGGTATAAAATCTTATGAAGCACTTAAAAATTTTAACAAAAATGACCATATGCTGGGCCATAAACAGTCTTTTAATAATTATCAAAGCATTTATTTTGTCAGTATACCACCTCTGACTAAAAAACAATTAAGTTACAAACTAATAACAAAAGTACAAGTATAAAATTCTCTAACTTTTAAAATATTAAATAATGCAATTGTAAATATTTAAAAACCACAACTGATTTATGAAACTTAATGATTTTAGAAATATTTTCAACTGTAATAAAAGTACAACATATCAAAAATTGCTACACAAATAATATACTCTAGTGAGAAATTTGTTGTGTTAAATGTATGTTTAGGGTCAAATAATTAAAGGTTAAATGTCAGTACTATAATTTCTATATTAAAAAGCTAAAAAAATAGCAAATGTAACATGAAATATAAAAGTAATAAACATAATGCAGAAGTTGTGAAGTAAAAAAAAAATGCCTCAGAAACTCAATAATTAAATGTCAATTACTTGGTATAATCAATAACATTTATAAATTTCTAGCCAGAATGGTAAGCAACAAAAAGATTAGAAAACAATTAGCAATATAAGAATTGTAAAAGTAAATGTCATTGCAGACCTAAAAATGGTTAGAAAGTTAATAGAAGTATCATAATAAATCCTTTGCCAATAACCTTCCAATTAAGGTACAATGGCAGAAACATAATTTATCAACACTGACAAAAAATGAAAAGAAGAAATCTAACTACTCTAGTGCAAACTATTGTTGTAAATCATTTCTCAAATAAAATGTTATCTCTCATGGCCAAAAAGGGACATCCTGTGTTTTGGGTGAGAATGAAAACTGGTATAATAACCATTATGGAAATCAGTATGGAGATTTCTCAAAGAGTTGAACTTAGAAAATTCCATATTTTCCAATCTTTCCTCTGGCAAGTATCTTTCCCAAAGAATTTCAGTCATTATGCTCCAGTGATACATGTGTACCAAAGTTTATAGCAGCACAAATCATCATAGCTAAACATTGGGAGAAGTCTGTATACCCATCACCAGATGACTGAATAAATAAAATGTGGTATTTATATAGAACAGAATACTGTTCTTCTACAAAGAATTACAAATGTGAAGCATTTGTAGGAAAATGAATGCACCTGGAAAATATAATACTGAGTGAAATAAACCAGACACACAATGCTAAACACCATATGGTAGATCTCCTTCTAGTGAGACAAAGTGCAAACAATGAAAATTATACAGGATGGGTAGAAGGGATTGGCAATAGATCTCATCCAATAAGGAAATGATCCAAGGGAATGAGGGTGAGGGGTGATGAGTAAGGGAAGGGGAAATGAGAGTCATAAAGATGTACCACTTACAGGACCCTAACAACTCCAATCAGTGTCTACACTGCATAGCATAACATCAGCTGAGACACATAGCATCAAAAAGTACAAAAAAGGTGACATGGGAACCAGGGGAGGAGAGGAGATGGGAAGGGATGAGGAAGGAAATTAGAAAAAACAAAAAAACTAAAATATGCATATTTCACCACTACCCAAGATGATTTTAAATTGCATGAATTGCAACCAGGTACTACTAAAGTAAAGTAAAATTTAAAAGAAAATAAGAAATAGTATTGATCTTTTACAAACTCCATCAAGAGGAAAAAAATGGGAAAGTCTTTGAAAACCCTTTATGAGATCAACATATCTCTGAAAAGGACAAAAAAGGAAATCATTATTGGAAACCTAAACAAACTAGTAAATCAAGCATAAAAATAGAAATACAATATAGCAAATGATGCCATACAACAATGAACCCACACTTAAAGGCAAAAACAAACAGATATTAAAGTAGGGTATGAGAAAACAGACATAAAATGGCCCAGGAAAGTTTAGCATCTCAGAATAAAATCTAGGGAGAGAATTTCACACAGTTGGATAGAGGAGCCACAATGGAGCAAGAAAATCAACTGAAAATGCAGAAAATTGCAGAAATGGAAGAGCCATCCATCCAGATGCCAGGATCGCTCCACCTGCAGGTGGAGAAGGACTACCACTGGGGGAAGTTTTAAAACAACCTTGATAGACTGGAGTCATGTGAGTAACCCAGGCCTCCGAGGACGGATCTGGGCTATGAGACCCTCGCTCTTTTGCTTTCCTCCAGACAGATGACTCTGCAGCCTGGCAGCAAATTTCACGGGCAAATGGTGTGGGATGACCAGGGAAATGCTCCCTGCCCAGTGGTCCACAAAATATTGTATTGTTATATTTTTGTCTTGCACCAGAGTGGCTAACCGGAACCTGTAGGGACAAGTTTAGGGACTGCAGCAGCAGTGACAGTGAGGACTGTGAGTGGAACGTAGCACATCCTGTCCTGTGAACAGTGGCTTGAGAGAGGGCTGTTTATCATTTATTTGTTTATTTTTGGTTTTGTTTTTTGTATGTTAGCTTAAGTTTTTATTTTTGTTGTTTGTTTTGCTTACCTCTGTTCACCCTGTTTTGCTTACCTCTGTTCACCCTTTCCTCAAATTTCTTTCTTGATTTTTTTGATATTTTCAAGCAGGTGAATGCTAGCTCTAGTTTTTCTGGCTCACTTCAATGTTGTTCTCTTTGATCCTTCATTCTTTCTCTCCTGTTCTCTTCTCCAGTTTCCCAAAGCTTGGGTGGTCACTTCTTGTCTTCCAGCCTTGCTTCAACTATATTCTCTTCATTTATGTCTCTGCCTTTTCCCCTATCCCGCTTAAGTCCCCGTCGCCTGCCATGCTCAGAGGAAAATCCCTCAACTAAGAAGAAAGTCACTGCATACGAGTTCCTGATTTATGCTGTATTTGGTTATATAAATGCACCACTGTTGCCTGTGGTTAAAGGTACCAAATGAATAGCTACCACAGTTTGTCAGTTTTTAGGCTGTGCTTCAAGTTAATGTTAGTCTGAATTATACTACTATCCAGGGTGTCATACCTGTGCTAATCAATTGTCCTGTCTTGTAAGACACTACTGTGACTGACTGGGCTCATAAGCATCACCATAAGGACTACCAAAGGACATTTTTGCTTTGGATATCATTTTTGCTTTGTCAAATGGATATCAACTATTCATTCACAATAAATTGGGAAGGCAGAATCTTGAAGCAGACAGAAAGACCAAGAGCCAGCTAACGTAGACGACATCTCTGAGGAATAGGTATTTCCTAGGGAATCTATGGTACCATTGATAAACTCTTCACCATAAGTGATTTACAAGCATCAACACAGAAAACTTAAAATTAAAATAAAATTAAAATAAAAAATGAGAAATTAAATTAAAATTAAAAATGAGAAAATAAGAAGGTGCAGAAGCAAAAGGAAAACCCAGACCACCAGCTTGCCTAGAAAAGTTCAGGAGACAGCAAGATATAGGAAATCAAAAGACACTTACTTGAACTTTGTGAAATGATAGCAACAGAAATGATAAATAAGTGAATAAAAAGATCAGAGTAATGTATTGCTTAAAAAATAGATGATGATCAAAGTGAGCAACTTACCTAATATAGGAACAAATGAAAATACGTACAGGCTTAAGAAAATTATGGATATCACAAATGCCCAACGGAAAAAAAATGAAATTCATGGAATAGAGTCAAATGAATATCTAGGAGATTAAAGATCCCACTGAAAGTATGTGCAGCTGATTGAACCAAGATGAGAAAACAATATCAGATCTAGAAGACAGGATTGTGCTTAGTCACCTTGAAAACAAAGATTTCATAAAAATAGCTAGGTATCATGAAAAATCAATCCAATAGCTTCAAGATGATTCAAAAAAGAATGAAGTAAGATTCATAGCAGTCAATGAGAAAGGAGACAGCACAAATGCCATTAAAAACATGCTCATAGATGTAATGGCAGAAATTTTCACAAACATGGAAAAATATAATATAGCGTACAAATAAGCAAAACATGTATAACTCCAATTAGCCAAGACCCAAATGAATCTACAAGGGAGATAATAATCAAGAGTCCAGAAATTCAGCACAAGATCATAATAATAATAGCTGTTAGAGGAAAGAAATAAATCACTTGTACAGGAAAGCCCATCAGAATTATGGCAAACTTCTCAACATAGACCCTTGAGTCAAGGAGATCTTGGAGAGAAGTATTTCAAGTTCTGAAATCAAATAATCTCCAACCCATTGATGTACTCTGTAAAACTATCTCTCAAAAATCAGTAGACAAATAAGATACTTCCGTGATAAAGAACCAATGAAGAAACACAAAACCAGCTCTACAAAATGATCTGAAGAATCTTTTAGAAGAGATAATGAAGCCTACCATCCAAACACCACAAATCAGAAAATCTACCAGGAAAATAAAATAGTTAAATAGAGGGTAAATACAGGAAAACAAACACAAAGCAATGTCTAAGAATGTGTCTATTTCTTCAACATTTTATGTGTTTTGTAATACAGGTTCTCTAAGTAGGTATTATTGATCTGCTAAATTTCCACAGGATCTGTGTGTATGATCATCTTTTTCATTCAAAATTCAATTTGGGTCTCTCCTTTTATTTTAAGATTGGCTAAGAGTTTGCTAGTTTTATTTAATCTTTCAAAGAACCCACTCTTCGATTGATTGATTCTTTGTATTGATTTTTTTAGTCTCTATTGCATTAATTTCTGTTCTGATCCTTATAATTGCTTCCCTCATACAAACATTGGGCTTTACTTATCTTTCTTCTTCTAGAGCTTTCAGGCACAATATGAGTGGTTTTTTTGTTTGTTTGTTTGTTTGTTTGCTTTTTAGCTCATTCTGTTTTCCTGACGTGGAACTGATTAGAATTGCATTCATTATGACCCGTCAGCTCCTGTGCGTTGTACTGGAATTATCATTTACTTGTACATGCTGTTTAATTTCTTCTTTAATTTCATCTATGATGCACTGGTTGTTCAAGAGAGTGTTATTTAGTTTCCATGTGTTTATGGAGTTTTATTGTTTTATTTTGCCATTGATTTCCCTCTTTGTTACACTACGTTCTGATAATACGCATTGGACAATTTCAATTCCTTTGCATTTATTTAACCATGTTCTATGAGCCAATATGTGCTCTATTTTGGAAAACATCACATACCCCTCTGAGAAGAACGTGTATTATGATGTTGTAGGGTAAAACAGTCTGTAGAAATCTCCTAAGTCCATTTTCTCAGTTTGCTTGGTTCTGATATTTCTCTGTTGATTTTTTTATCTAGCTGATCTATTTGTGACAATGGAGTATTAAAGTCCCCCATTACAGTTTTGTTAGTGCTTACTCTATCTTTCACATCCACTAATATTTGTTTTACATAGTGGGATGTTATGATGTTTGATGGATACATATTTATGATTATTATCTCTTCCATTTCAAGTTTTTCCTTAACAAATTTATAATGATTTTTTTGCCTTTTTATCAGTTTTGGCTTGAAGATCACTTTGTCTGTGAATAGAACAGTTATCCTTGCTTTTTAAAACTTTTTTTCTGTATCCTATCACCTGAATTATTGTTTTGTATCCTTTGTAATTCAGTCTCTGAATTTTTTTTGAGTTACATGTTTTCCTTATATGAAGTATATTGTTGGATCTTGTTTCTTGATCCATTCATCCAATCTATTACTTTTGATTGGTATCTTGATACCATTTATATTGATGGCTATAACTAATAGTATAGAGTATAGAGTGGTGTCACCACTGTGAAAATCAGTGTGAAGATTCCTCAAAAAACGAAGACTAGTGGTTCCATTCAATCCAGCTATTCCCCTTCTTGCCATCTTCCCAAAAGAATTAAAAACATCATAACATAGCTGTTTTAGTCAGGAGTTACAAGGAGAACAACTACATACAGGACACAGAATTTATAATATTATTTTATAATGATTGCCCAGAGTTAAACACAAAGAAAATGCAAGAAATCTGTCCACAACACTAAAGTCCTAGAAAATCCAGCCAAGGGCCTCTCTCCTAGAGTAATGTCTTGCCTCAGTTCAGCTGAAAACCTAGAGCCCATGACCATGCCTCCCATGAGTCCAATTGGAGGCCTAGAGCCCAGGACAGTGACCAATGTAAGTCTTTTTTATGGATCTTCACTGAGAAGGCCCCAAGTCAGCAGTGGAAGCTAGGAAGTCTATACCCATGGGGTGAAGGAGCTGTGCTGATAGGTTGAGGATTCTATACTGGCACCAAGAAGTGACACTAAAAATAAGAACCAGTATTGCCCCAAAAAGTACCACAGCCACCCTCAGCAACAATGAGGTACTGAGCTCCTCCAACAATGAGAATAGTCAAGCATCTGTCAAGAAGCCAGTGTGACAACTTCTCCTGGAGATTAAACAGCACACATCTTGCCCCCCGGAGTCAGGAAACAATGCTCAACATAAGGACCAGAGCTCCCCCAAAGTGAACCACAGCCCCTCTAGTGATGTGTTCCCAAGCTCCTCCTGTGATAAGAACCAAATTCATATTGGGGAAGCCAGCCATGACAAGCTCCTCCAGGAGACCCAACAGCTCAAACAGCAACACGTAGGAAAACCCACAGTGCCTCTCTTCTCCACTGCTCTACTTATGATGACAACTTCCCTCAGGCAGAACATCTACTTTCCATGCTGATTTAACCCAGCTGGTGTTAAGTTGACAACCAGTTTTTAATCCATAACTGTAGCAATATATGCACACTCATGTTTATAGCAGCACAGTTTGTAATAGCTAAACCTTGGAAACAGCCCAAATGCCCACCAATTTAGATAGCTAGCTAGCTAGATAATTTGAATATCACTCAACAATAAGGAAGGCTAAACTTGAGACATACTACTCAACCATAAAGAGGGACAAACTATAGATATTCCTAGGTAAATGGATGGCCCATGAGACCATACTCATAAGTGAAATAAATTGAACACATGTGTGTAAATATCACATTGGTTCTGTGGTGTGAGAAACATGAAGCCTAAATAAGGACCAGAATGTACACTAGATATAATAAAATACAAAAACAATGCCTCAACTAGGAAGGAGAACAATGGAGGATGGAGGGGAGAGGAATAAATGGGAAAGTAAAATAAAAAAGAGAGATCATCGGACTGAAAAAGTGGCAATAAAACTTTTGTAAATAAGAAGGGAAAAGGACTGAAGAGAGGATAAGGGAATGGGGGAAAAAAGAGGAATTGAGATAAGTCATGTACAAGTGCAAAGTCCCTAAGATGAAAGTGATCATTACACATATTTAAAATGTACCAGTATACTTATTTATTTAAAAAAATCTTAGGGACAACATAAAACATATTCTAAAGAGTTTAGTTGATATAAACAACTACTTTAAAGAAAACAAGACATTATGGCAGCCACTGCTGACTTAATATCATCTTGCTGTGAAGTCCTACCATGCTTTTGTTCTTCTGTTTCCATTGGTTCTATCATGCTGTGTCTTACTGGATTTTAATATGTGTGACAGTATAAGCAAATTAAAGGAAAATGAGGTATTATAATAGCCATTGTTCATTATCGGTTATTTGGTTTTGAATGTCCTGTAATACTTTCATTCTCTTGAATGGTTTTATACTATTTTGTCATGTTTGCTATTATTCTGTGTGAAGATATGCTCAACTATTTCAAAGAAAGGAGACATTACGGTAGCTATGGTTGATATCCTATTGTCTTGTCGTGAAGTGCTGTGTTGCTTACATTGTTCAGTTCTGATCTGCTTTGTTCTGTTCTCTTTTGTTTTATTCTCTTTAAAATAAAATTTAGAAAAAGAATTTAGTATGCTGTTAGGGCTTCCTGAAGATCATACTCTGTGGAGGGGACTTTGGAGAACCAGTTATATATTTGCTGTCCCGAGGCCTGTATTAAATAAGCCTTTGGAAGGTAGGCGCTATCATCATAAGTGAAGGAGTAGTGAAGTGTAGATTCTGCACTGGTCTGAAGCACTGAGATCCTAAACAGACTCAAGGGCACAAACGGCAGTTAAATTGGTAGACGCGGTGCAGGAGGCTCCGGTGCTGACAGGCAGACCTCTGCGCGCAGGAAGCTCAGACTCACTGGCGCTGCTGTATCATGCTGTAATTCATGGGCGAGAACACAGAGCAGCATGCTTTACATAGGCGAAGTGTATACGTGGAAAGATAAATCAGTTTTTATCATTTGAACTCATAATATCATGTCAAGGAAACCATTTAGATGGGGGAATAATTCAAACACAATTCCTGGAAGAAGGCCTGCTCTGTGGTAGGAAACCACTTAGAAAATGGGAACACAAGAACAAATTAGACACAACTCTGTTTTTGGAGAGATCAAGTTATCACTCCACCTCGACCCTCTAGAAAAGCATATTTCTAAATAATAACTTTTGAGTTTGCAAATAAACGGCTATTTATTAAAGATTAAACACTTTGCCCATAAATTTATAAAGTATTTTCATGTGAATCACGTGTTAACCTTCATTTCTTCTGTTGTATATAATCCAATCATTAAATTCAATAAGTATTTATTGAGGAGCTCTGGGTATACAACAGCCAAGTGCAAAGAAGCAATTGCTAGCCAGGCACGTGGCTCATGCCTCTGACTCTAACACTGAGGGGCTGAAGAGGATCACAGGTTAGACTCCAGCCTGGGGAGCTGAGTGACTTAGCTTAGGCTCAGTGAGACCCTATCTGAAAACTGAAAATTAATAAAAAGACTGGGAATGCATCTCAGTGCAAATGCCCTGGGTTCAATCTGCAGTACTACAGAAAAGGAAGGAGAACAAGCAATTGAAAACAGTGAAACAAGAAATTCCAGTGTGCATATGCAGCCCTAAGAATGAGAAAAATCATTTTGTTGTACAGTAATAGCAGCACAAGGTTGAATAAATGGAGACAGCATAGGATATAACTGGGGAGGTGTAGGGAGAGTTAGGGAAGAGGAGAGGGCTTGGGACCAAGAGCATCCATGGAAGGAGGAGCTTTAAAGTGACGAAGTAAGGTGGCATCCACTGAGACTAGTGGCAAAGAGGTAAAGCTGAGCGTGATGATTCAAAGTTATTGTAAGAGGATTCTAAGAAGGTCTCTCTTCCAGGTCTAAGCCATACACCTAGCAAAGTAGCTTTTAAATCCATATCCACCGATTAAATGAAAGAATAAATGTTAAAAACATCTTCCCATAAAATTTTCTTGTAACAATGACATTATGAAAGTACAGAATAAGTGAACAAAGGCCTTGATATCGAAAGATGAGCACGTATGAAAACATGTGCTAACAACTCACAGTGAGAAGACAGTCTATGAAAAACACAATGTAAGTATGCGATGAAGCGTCCATTCACTTACTTAGAAAAATCTTGGAAATTTGATGTCATGTTCAATTCAAAATTTCTAAAGTGCATGGATTTAAAGACTCCTGCCCTTCTTAGCTGCCTTAGGCATTTCAGGCGGAATGGTGCGCTTTCCCTTCAGCTCTGTCCACACCCCAGTAGGAGAAACCAAGCAGTGACAGCTGATTAGGAAAATGTGCGTATCTGTGGGTACCCAGCTGACTCACCCAAGGACACACGCTCTGAATCTTTGACCCTGCCTAACACTTGTGGAGAGTCATCCATCACGCATCAGACCGAGCACGGCTGATGCCTTTTTGCACTCTGCTGGCAGAGATGGAGCCCACTGTATTCACACATACTTTGTTCCAAGACAACAGGAACAGCAAAATCAATCCAGAGGGAAGAATACAAAAAACATATGGAAAGCCTTGTCTGTCTGTGAAGTCACTTTGAGCTTGTAAATACGGAAGGGGTTACAGGAGTATCACTGGACTCCCAACTCCAACCCCACATTTGCATGAGGCAAATCGCTAACCTTTTTCAAACTTCCCTTCACCTTTATGCAAAATAAAGACTGATAGAGCCTCTTGCAGTGCTAATAAAAGTGTTAGAAATAATACACTTAAAGCCTTCTCTCACATAGTGGAGTATAGTGCACGTTTATAAATCACACGTATCCTTAGGAGCAGAAGTAATAGTACTAACCAAATTCCTCTCAACTCATGAGGAGTTGATCCCATGATTGATTCTTTACAATTTTAGACACCCTTTCCAAAGGAAGACTCTTGCTCTATCACAAAGATAAATTCTATGGCTAGCTCTCATCTTGAAATCTGCAGCTCTTTCGACATTTAAAATTATAAACAAACTAAGAACCTTATCACAGTGTGCTTCCTGTGTGTCCCCTCCTTACACATGAGCTGTTTGCACTATGTTTGCTAGGACAACAAAGTAGTCATTTGCATAACTTTAAATGACTACATTCACTCTTGTCTCTTGTGTGACTAAAATAAATCACTCCCGCTTAATAATTCAGTCTTTGCTTAAGTAGCCTATTCATAATTTATAAATGAACTGATAATATGAATATTAGCTTGGGACATAGGGATGAGACTTTTCCATCTTTCAAAATAATTGCTAGACACAGTTGCGCACCTGAAGGATCTGCTTTAAAATAGCAGCCCAAAATTCTGCTGAGCGAATCAACCATGTGTTATGCAAGGGAATACAGGTAATAATAAACACAGTTCTCAGTAGTACTTTAGCTCAAATCAGCTTAAAAATTAAACAAGATTAGCTTCCTTTCTGAGCACCATTCTACATCTTTAAAATAATCTCCATGCTTAAATAAAATTTGCATATCTTTATTTACTAACTGAAGTTAACGGACACTTTGTAAAGTTATTTAATTTACTATTTTGGGAAGCAGATGGCTGTCTGCTGGAAACCAGGTCAATCAATGTAAATGTAACAATGACTGTGAGGATGAGACATGGCAGTGACAAAGACGCCAATTCCAATAGCAGCAATAATAAGCATGAAAGCATCTAATTATCGTAATTTTGCAGTTAACCCCTCTCAGCATCCTGCTGATCTAGTATCAGAATTCCAGAGATTAGAGGAGCTTTATGTTAAATAGCAGAAAATCAAAGTGTTGCCAAGAAAAGCATCATGTGATGTTCTCTTGAGTTAAGAAAAGAAACAATTGTTTTCCTTTGAAAGACCCCTGGAAAACAATTAGGATGGCTTGTAAGTCCTTGTTTCAGTAGCCTTCTCTCTTGCCTCTCTCTTGGATCAAAGGAGCCGTGTGTTTTAAACAGGTTTAGCTCATTGGACTTGATCCAATTGGGCATAATAGTCCTTTCCTGGGGAATGTGAAGTTATAAGTAAGAGATCTCAGACTCAGTTTGATGTGTTTTTGCTGTAGAAATGAGAAAACAGTAGCAATGGCATGGTCAGTTCCACCCTGTCCACTGTGTGATGGGCAAGAGAAACAGAAAACAGGAGACCCTGAGAGAGAACAAGGTGGGTCCCTAAAATAATTTCTTATTTCTAGACCTCTCCTAAATCCTCCAGCTTTGATCTTCTAGTTCAAAGTGTCTTCTGTCAAATCAGTGAAGAAGGGACTAACTCACCTCTACTAAAAGAATGATTTAGGCAGAAAGATCAAAGTTCAAGTCCAGTCCGGACAACTTAGTGACTTAAGATCTCATCTCAAAATAAGAATTTAACAATGTGATGGGAATACAGTTCAGTGCGAAGGTCATGTGTGCAATTGCTAATACCAGCAAGAAAAAAAGGTGAATTCTGCTAAGAAGATGGCCCTGGAGTTAATATTAGCCCAAACTTTAAGGCATAGGATTGGCTGTTAATGAGATGGTAACTGTGCTAGAAGTGATAAAAATTTGAATAACTAGAGGTAGAAAAAGTGCAGATTCCTTAGGAGAAGGGCTTGCTTTCTCAGGAAAGGCATATCTTGTGAAGAGGGGACAGCATGAGAAGAATGAAAATGAGAAAAATAAATAAGAATGAATGAGAAGCATAAAGTTGGAGTGAAATTACAAAACACTGTAAAGGCCCTGATGAAAGAATAAACTGTTACTTTCTCACTAATGAGAATTCACTGAAAGATTTGACAATGGCCAGGGAAAAAAGCAGGAGGAAGGAGGAAAGAGAAGGAGAAAGAAGAAAGAAGGAAGGAAGGAAGAAAGGGAGGAAGGAAGGAAGGAAGGAAGGAAGGAAGGAAGGAAGAAAGGAAAGAAGGACGGGAGGAAGGGAGGAAAGAAGGAAGGAAGGAAGGGAGGGAGGAAGGAAGGAAGGAAGGAAGGAAGGAAGAATATTTACCTTTCAAAATGTTATCTAATTATTTCCTCCTACTTTTTTCAATACTTATTTAAGATCTATTTCTATAAATTGGACTTGGTAACTTAAATATACTTGAGAACTCTTGGAAAAGCAAATTGAGTGATAGATTTTATAACCATGATTATGCCAATATTTCTGTGTGATACTGTGGTATCCATTTAATCCTATTGTTTCTATTTTTTGTCTATTTATTTTATTAGATAGATGACAAATAGCATCTCTAGCATATATATGACAAATGGCATCCCAGAATAGAAAAGTGACCTGTCCAAATCTCTCCCTGAGAAAATTTTAAAGAGCCAATACAAACACAAGAGGATAGCCTCATTCAGAAGTAATAAAAATGTCTTATAGTATACTTACAGGATTTGGGAAGAGCAGATGGGTGTGGTGCAGAGCATGGAATGTGAGAAAAAGCCCTAGATTCTCAGCTGTCTTTCTTTTCTTTTACCAAACATGACTTAGGAAAAGCCCGAAAGTCCATCTAAGCCTGGATTCCCCACCTCAACAATGGAGCTCTTCCTTTTTATATATGCCACTGACCATTTAAAGGATTAAATATCATACTGAGAAAAAAATACAATGGCCAAAATTCCCAGGAGAGAACTCAAATAAATGTATTGCTTAATAAATTTGTTTATTAAACAATCAGAGTAAAGATAACAGGAAAATACAGCTAAGTTTCAACTGGGTCCAGCATATGGTATTGAAAATCAGAGTCATATGATCCATATGAAATATTTTTCCCCAATGCCTTGAAAAATTTCCAGAAGTTTATTTTCCCTGCCCCAGCTGGTAGCAGGTTCTCAGCCTAAACTCCTATGTGCATTTAGAAAGTGAAAAGGGTACTTTTGGCCCAGTTACACTAGTCTTCCCCATCCATGGCTTTATATTCCTGTATTTCAGTTACCCAGAATCAAACAAGTTCTGAAATTAAAATATGAAAATTTCCAGAGATAAACAACTCATCAATTTGCATTATGCACCATTCTAAGTAACTGATCTCACCCTGTCCATTTCCACACCACTCACATGTGAATTATTCTATTGTCCAGTAAACCCACACTTTATTCTGTACCCACCAGCTAGGGAATTAGTAACCATCTCCATTAACAAACTGACTGTTTTGATATTAAAATACAATTTATATTACTTTTATTTACAACCCCTAAGAGCTAGACTAGCATGGTAGCAATTTTATTGCAGTACATTTTTATTGTAGCTCTATTTAATTTTCAGTCATTCTTTTTATCTCTAATTTTCCCTAATCTATATACTAAACTTGGCTGTAGTTACATATTTTGAGAAAAATATAGTATGTCAAAGGTTTGGGCATCTTCTGGGGATGCCAGAACGTAACTCACATGGATAATTACATACTCCTGTTTTCCTTTGTGTTTTTTGAAACCTTCCCCTGAATTAGATTCTAGTTAACTTAGCTATTGCTAAGGGTTTGACACCATTCATATCAATTAATACATAAATAAACCTTCCCAAAATCTAGGAGCATGCAAAGTATTAATAATCAGTCAAATATTTGAGATCAGTAGGTTTCGCATTCGGCTTGTACTGCCTGAATAGTGGAATCCCCGTAGGCTCTGTGGTATTAAGAATAATAGGTTGAGCATTCTGGGAAAATTAGAAGAATAAAAAGGCTTATTTAGATCAGGAAATAAACAGTTTCTAAATGGTTTCTTAGCAACTTACATAAATCCCTGACACCTGCATTCTAATTGACTGCCTCGGGGCTTTGTACGCTTTGGGAAGGCGCAGGTCAGAATGTCAGAGCATGTTTAGCTTATGCTCAGAATTTCTATATACCCACCATTTAAAGCAAAAATAAAACAAACAAACAGAAAGCCATCTGGAAATCAGCAAGCCTCTTGGCTTATTTCTGATGTTCAGAAGTAAATTTTGGAGGAGCTGAGCATGGTGGTAAACGCCTGTAATTCTAGCCCTCTCGGAGGGTGAAGCAGGAGGATCGGAAGTTCAAGTTCAGCCAGAGAAACTTAACAACTTAAACAGACTTTGTTTCAAAATCAAAATAAAAATAAATAGATTTTAGATTTCCATCAATCCTATTAACTTCACTGTAAAGAATTTTGCAGAGAGTACAAAGGCTTGTCGCAATGAAAGACCTTGAGGAGTAACAGTATTAACCTTTTGTTTCCAGACATGGATGCACCTCACTCTCCAGGGAGGGCTGGAGCTCACCTGTTCCCTCTTTTTTCTCACCTCTTTAGGGAACACCTTCTCAAGGACAAAGGTAAAGCCCCTTCCACATTTTACCACCTACCCACTGAATGTCCCCAGCATTCCACAGGAGTCTCCTTTCCCACATTACAGGGGCAACACTGTCACGAGTCCAGGTATGTTACCCTGGTCGTTCAGCTCACCCATCTGCACTCCATAGTCCTTTGGAGACAAATTCTAGAATGTGATCAGGTTACCATGAGCCCGCAGTGTGGAATGAACCACCTATGGTTAACAACAGGTAAATGCATCACTGTCGGTACAGTCGTGCATTCTGCAAATATGCAGGGAGGTACTAATTCTTACCTCATCCTGCTCACCTGCACTCTTCGAGGAGTGTCTGTCAGAATTCCTCTACTTTCCAACATCCTACCCACCACCATGGTCACACCTTTTGTCACAGGCTTTATTTTAGTTGCGGTATTTCTCAGGTATTTCTGGCTGCAAATGTCTAGAAATACATTTATAAAAAGAATCTACACCATCTGATTTTTTCTTTCTGCCTTGTGTGTTGGCTTAACTATGGCTGCATGTGAACTTAATTAGCCAAAACCTGAATATATATCCATTTGTATCATCCAGGCAAACTGGAATTACTTCTGTCAATATCCTATATGAGGACAGTAGAAAATGCCTCCGAGGAAAGATATATTTGCCCCTCAGGAGCACCACTATGTATGAATAACCTCGCCTGAATGCCACAGAGAAGCGTAAGCATATTTTGCATTTTGTTCTCACTACAAACTATATCAGTATTATCAAATGATATTGAAACTTGATTCAGGCTCACACTGTAAGTTTTCATAGAGAAGGAACCGTTGCTTTAACTTCTACAATCGTGGAAGCAGTTTAATAAATCTTCATTTTTAATTGCTTTACAAGCGTGTGCTCATCCTGTACCATGTACCAGATGGTACCAGCTGGTACCAGTTAGGTACCAGCGACACAGGCGAGAACGGAAGTGGACCCTGCCAGCCCAGAGCTCACCTTTTCATAGGAAGAAAGATTGAAACAAGCAGAAAACTGACACCGTAGGTCGGCGTGTGCAAAGGCCTTTAGACGCAAAAGTACAGGAAGCAGTGCAGGCATGAATAAGTGGATGTCTTAACTGAAGCCCACGTCACACTCATGCACACACAGAGACACACACACACGCACATGCACATGCACACACACAACTGAGACAGAGTTCATGTGAAATTTTGTTTCCATTTTGTAGAGGTCTAGATAAACTTTTAAGGCTCATTATTGGGTAACAAACATGAGTATAGCTCTCTTGTATTTTATTTCAATATGTGTGTGTGCAGATGCGTGTGTTTATGTGTGTGTGGAATGTAGCCCCCATAATTTATAAACAAAAAGCAGAGCAATAAACACACTACCCAGAAACAAGGCAGGACTATGATCACAGGACGCTCCCAGTGGCACTGATGCCAGTTCTAGTCTGTCCCTTGATTGCACATAAGGGAGTCACCATTTGCGAACACTCACTCAGGTTGAAGAGAAAATTTCTTGTTCACTTTTCAATACTGGGTCAGTCTTTGCAAATATTCCCCATACTTCAGTTTACAAAGTATACGATTTTCTTTAGAACATTCAATAGAAAGCAGAAATTAAGAAGCATGTGCACTTGGTGTCCCAGAGGATGGGCTTTGCATGCAGCCTTCCTAGGTTCAAATGCTGCCCTCCAAGCCTTCAGCTAGGTGCCCCCAGGCAGGCTACACTGCCCCTCTATGACTCATGCTTTGCCCATATTTACAGGCTTGCTTTATGTCCTCTGCCCATTCCTTCCATCCACCATCTCCTGCCTGTATTTTTTTTGACCCTACCTACACCTTGCTCTTGGCAGGTACTGAGGAGTTGACAAAATCAAATTAACAAATGCTATAAGACACTTAGTCCACTGCTCAGCTCTGCTGTGGGCTACCACAGTGAAAGCTTCCATCCTTAGCATTCCTTCCTATTATGGAGCCCTAGTCTCCATCTTTTAAAACCTCCGTTGTTTATCCTGCATCTGTCTTTATATAGTGTATTCTCTGCAAGTTCATACCAGTATTTTTAAAAGTCAATTGCGTCTCAAGCTCAGTGCTATGTATTGAAAATAATTGTAGCTCAGTTTTTTCCATATTGACAGCCCTTAAAGCTGCTGTTAGGATTTTTAGTCTAAATGTAAGGTATTCCCCATGCTGTTTTGTGTCCTCATTTTATTCCAAAAGATTTTTATACTTACTCAGTGCTCATAGAGCCAATAATGGAATGATACAAATTTCAGTGTAGCTGCATTTCCTTATATGACAGCAGTTTTAAAATATCAACAAGAGCTTCACAAAGAAAAACACATTTCTGAGTGGAGCCCTCGTGCTTCACAGCTGTTCACCTATTGTCCTTCCTCAGGTTCGGAGCAGCTGCAAAGTCTAGCTGTCAAGACGCTAGTTCAGCAAGTCCTAATGATGGGCTCTCAATGTGGGCAGCACCTAGCAATGGCAGGGCCTCGCTGTCTGAAACACGAGAGGCTTCTTCGCAATGCTTAACAACGGATACAGTGCGCATGCTCGCTTCATACCACAGAGCCAACTTTCTGGAGAGAAATGCAGGGGCTAATCAGGAAATAAGGAAAACTAACATAGTATTTCTTACAGATGGGAAGGGGCCGAGACCAAGAGTGAAGGGAGCGGGTAAAGAGAAGTAGACGTGATTAATAAATGCCAGGAACGGCAACAGTAACCTAAGTGAATGTAAATATCATTTGTCGTAAATACGAGTTCAGAATACTAAGAAGAATGAGACTTAGAGGTGGAGGAAGGGATACGGAGAGTGGGACGGGAAAGAGGTTAAAAGAAGAAAAAGCTGTACTGTGTACATGTACTTACTCTTGGAGATGAATGTAAACTTCATGTTCTACAAACCTATGCTACTAAAAAATAAAACAATGAATCCTAAAGAGAAATCATGCAATAAAAAAATCAAAATCAAAACATTAAGTCCATATAACTAACCTGAAAAGTGCTATAAGAACTTATTATGACCCATGTAGAATTTTGGGGGGGGGGTCACTTGATTCTAGCAATATGTAAATTTTTAAAATGCTTAAAATGAAAGTATTGACTTTCTATTATTGATGGTAACAAAAAATGTTTGCTTTGATTCACATAAATATGAGATACACATTGAAAGAATTTATCATAAAGTAAGTTTGGTTGTTTATTTTCTTATTTTGCTTTTATATTTCTCAACTTAATTTCCTCTGCTTTCCAAAAAACGTGGCTATTTAAAAACTATTCTTAACGAACAACAAGTAATTTTTCTATCACATATGCTTAAATATGTATATGTTCATTTATTTATTTTTATAGATGATTCTAGTCTTGGAGGAAATAATTTATACAACACAAACTGTTACAATAAGTTCAATAACATTTAAAAAAGTAAAATGTAGTACACAGTTTATTTTATACAGCACTAATATCTCTCTACTGAGATAGCACTTTGGACATTATGCTTGAAGACCTTTCATAAGCAGTAATGCCATATAATGCCACATGAATTTTTTTATACCAGCGATTGAATTTACAACCAAGCAGGAGCTTATGTCACTGAGTTAAATCTCTGGACCATAAATCTATTTTTTAATTGCCTTTAGCCATTAGCAATTGTGAAGCAAACCTGGGAGTTTAGGAACTGAAAACACAAGCTAAATAAAATCTCAAAAATTCAAGGCTTTGCCATCTATGTTAAGTGATTTGAGTCAAGTCTTCAAACCTAGAGGTTTAAAGTATCTAATATCATGTTTTATTTATTCTTCTTTTTTTTTAAATACTGTGGAAACTTGACAAAAAGTTAAAATAGTCTTTCCAATATGACTACATGTACAAAAATGATTCGAATTTTAATGTTCTTATCACACAAAAAAAGCACAATAGTTTGTGATGAGATGGATATACCACTTACCTGGCTTGAATCCTTCTACAACATATACATTGATCAAAACCAGCTAGCTCTGGCCTTAAAATTATAACAAATTACCCATAAAATGAAGCACTCCTAACTGAAACCCCTGTACAGGAAGAGAACAAAGCTATCTACAGATCCAGGTCGTCACACGTTGCGTAAGAACATACCTAGTCTTGCAGTTGTAGTTAGAGTGTGTCTCTGTCTTCACAGAGCAGAAACCAAAATGGCAGCATGAGGGAGTTTGAGGGAGCCTGGTTGTCTTTGGTTGCCAGGGGCACCTCCTTCCCAGGCAGGTCATCCCTCCACAGCTGACTCACTGAACACTTCAGAGAATGCCACGACTGCTCACTTTCAGTACATTGTCTCTATGTATTCATCAGTTATTTAAAAGTTTGAAAGAAGGACATATTATGTTGTATATCACACCCAATGATCATAGCTTCATGACACTGATTCATCCTGGAAACAAGGGTTAAGCACTGTAAAATTTCACTTTTCAACCTGAAAGCAGAAGACTGCAAAAGCAGAATAAAATTGTTGCTTTCCTATTATCTGGTTTTGAAGTCCTGTAGTGCTTTAATTCTTTTGTTCTGATTGCTTTTACTCTGTTTTATTTGATTTGATTTTATTATATGTGATGGTATGGGCAGCTATTTTGAAGAAAACAAGAGACATTTTGGTTGCCATTGTTGATTTCCTGTTATCTTGCTTGGAATTTCCATATTGTTTTCATTGTTCTGCTCTGACTAGTTTCATTCTGTTTTTGTTTTGTTTGCTCTTATTCTCTTTAAAATAAATTTAAAAAAAAACACAAATGTAAAAAAGGAAGGGTAAGTATTTATGTTATAATATATAAAAACGTACCTATATGTTGTTGTTTGAATTAAAGGTATTTAAATTACTTGATTCTGTAACATTTAAGTTCCTCTATCATCTGAATATAAAGCAAAAATGACTAAGAAATTAATGTTGCATTTGAGAGCAGGAGTTCAGGCAATCAGCCCCAGACTCCACATCTTGATTATCCCAAGTACATCCAATATATATGGCCTGCAGAAAAATTCCTTGTCTTTGTTTCTAAGGATTATAACTTATTGTGCTTAGAAACTAGTTGTAACTGTCATAATTTTCATAAGGTCAATACAGTCTTTTATTCAAAGAGGCATAGCTAATATCAACCATTTTTGCATATTCTGCTAAATGCAGCCCTAAATTTTGTAAAGTCTTGAACTTCACTCCTCTAGAATATAAGGCCGTGAGGTGAAATTGTCATTGGATTTTTTTATATTTTCATTGACAAATAGCAATTGTGTATATTTATGGGGTATGGTATGGTTTATTATGCATTTATACATTATAGGATGATAGAATCAGGTTAACGTATTAATCCTCACTGTTTTTTGTAATGAAAACATTTGAAATATACTCTTTAGAACTTTAGAATTACTCAATATTATTAACTGCAGTCATCTTGTTATGCAAAAACCTTTCCAGAACTTATTCTTTCTGTCTAGGTAAGATTTTGCACACTTGGGTTTATTTTCTCTTTTCTGGCCCCCTACCCCCATCACTACTGCCTCTGCTGGTCACCACCATTCTACTGTCCACACCTCAGCTTGACTGCTAGGTTTCCATAACCACAGAAAGACAGCGAATGTACTTTAAAGTTTATATTCTATTTTATTCTAGCAAATTTACATGTTAATTTCAAAGGTTTTTAATCTGCTGAAATCTAATGAGTCATCCTTTATTCTGGTCAAAACCAAAACCCAGAAAGTTACTTAAAAATGTACCATCTCAGAAATCCTAGACTCCAATTACTGACTCTAGTCTAAGCTCTGTCAACTTTTCTTTCATTGTAGTTTTTCAATGGATATATTATTTCATCAATATGTGGATATTAGCCACTCTTTTCAGGGTGAACAGGAACCCCTGCAATAAGCCCCAATCTCCTGCCAAGGGTTATGGCGTACCCCAGAAAGAAACAGTGTATGAGACAAAAGAGGGGTGTAGACAGGGATATGGAGCGACCAATTGTTCTCAGGAAACAAAAGGCCATGAGGAACCCAGAACCTGGGTATTCATTACATCTGAGTCAAGCACAAAGGATGATGGGCAGTGAGCATTTCCGGAAAAGGTAATGGTGACTACAGTTGGCTAGAAAGAAGGAAGCACTCTGGCCAGGACAGTGACAGATGAGACAGCAGGCAATGAGGGACCTCTAGTTCCCCTAGGTGTCTTCTTTTGTTTAGCAGGTCTTATCTTGCCCTGTGAGTGCTACATCAGTCATTAACCCTAGGGTTTCCGCCTGTGACCAGAAGAGTGGGGTTGGGGTATAGCTCAGAGACGTAAGTACCTGCTTGGCAAGTACACGGTCCTGAGTTCAATTCCCAATACAAAAATAAAAGGATGCTTCCACATTCCAGTCCTGCCCAAAAGAACAGGAAAAAGGCAAATGCAAGCTTCACTACACTCAATTTATAATTCATTGTCCCCAACATTTGGATATGTAATTACTACAGGATTTCTACTATTCAAATTTATACTACATCCAAGCAATGTTCTCACAGTGATTCTGCATTTTAGTCAGTCTATTGCCAGCTACCCTCAAATACCTAGTCCCTTATCTGCATTCAGACCAACCAGGAAACTTACGAATTTTATTAATATGAACCCTCATTTCTCTGAGCCTTCACTAAAAATATCATTTTTCAGACACTCAGAGTCCCAGCTCCAGCCGGCTGCTCAGCAAGATAAACATGGCTCCCCCACTGTTCCTTCCCAATGCCTTTCCCAGACGCCCACGATGGCCATGTCAGCCCTCCTCAGACCTCCACAGGTGCAGTGTGCTGTCAGCACCCAGTTATCTCCTTGCCTCATACTCTGCCGAGAAAATCTAAAATGTCAACAAGTGAATAATCATAATCTCTTTTTGGGGTGGGAGGTACCAGGGATCGAACTCATGACCTCATGCTTTCTAGGCAGGCGCTTACACCACTGAGCTAAACCCCTGGTCCAGAATTCTCATAATCTTTTCACATAATTCATAAATTTCTTTCATGTCTGTTCAGACCCTCCTCCTTTCATCATTTTCTTTCATGTCACTGTCAATCCTGGATTTTGAATCTCATGTAATACTGATTTATCCACATGTATTTCATGCATATATCATTTTCCATAAGAGAAAGATAAAAATACTTACAACACACCTTCACCAGGAACCGCATTGATATCTGACCTTTTATTTTTCATTCACAGAATTCTGAAGAATAAAGAACTTATTATTCTGCTTAGTGATCTTATGCTTCTCAATCCATTAGAGCTCAACATCTCTCCTGAAGATTCAACAAAAATTTTAATATGTAAATACATCACCAGCGACTTCTTAACAACTAAATCCAAGGAATTTTTTGTCCTTTTTTTCTTCTTCATCTTGGGTTTCATATTTTAAGTCATTCTTTCTTTGAGGTATTTTCTACTTTTTTAGCTCCTCTTTCTAGTATAGAACATATACTTGAGTCTTATTTATTCATTTAGTCTGATATACTCTCTTTTAATTGGTTTGTTGTGATCCCTCATATTTACACTGATAATGCAAAATTGTATTAATGCTTTAGCATCTTGGTAACTGTTTCTATTCTTTGAATTTGGACTTCCTTCTCCTTGCCAAACCGACCCCCATTCTTTCCTGATTTCTCTCATTTTAATTGAGCATTTTAAATGATTCTATTTAAATGCATATCTTAGCATGTCATTTACACTTCCTCTTTTTAGTGACGATCCTTTTTAGTGATGCCTTTGTATGGGTTTCCATATATGTGTAAAACATAAAAATACATGTGCTCATATTTCTGGAGTCTTCTATATTTGATGAACACAAATATAAAACTCCACATCAAAGTACTTCCAAACTGAATCTGACAGCACGCTAAAAAGATTACTCACTATTATCAAACAGGATTTATACCAATGATGCAAATAGTTTTCATACCCAAATCAATGAAGATTGCATACTATATCCACAGAATAAAAGACAAAAACCGTGTCATCATCTCAATAGGTGCAAAAATGGCATTTTATAAAACTAAATATACTTTCATGATAAAATATTGAATAACCAAATAAAGGAAAGTACTTCAACCTAATAAAGGCCATATAAACCACTAACCTCATACTGACTGGGGAGAGGCTGAAAGTTTTCCCTCTAAGATTTGGAACACAAGTATGCTCACTTTCCTCCTTTCTTTCAGCATATGTGTTTTTAATTTGCATACTTGAAATTTATTTTAAGACAATAAATGCAGAGCTGAAATGAGACCTGAGCTGAAATTCTTATGTCTTCCTTTATGGATCGCATACAAAAGACTGTTCTTTAGTATTTCATTTTACTTTAGAAACGTCAAAAGAGAAAGTCTCCATCCCATTAGTGGTCTATATAAACAATCAATAAAAGAAACAGATGATACCAGAGGAGATCTTAAATAGAGTTACCTAAACACATAAGATCTGACTATATTCTAATATAAATATTCTAAAATACTTTTACTAAAAATGCTAGTTGTTTGAAAATGAGTGTACTTTTGTACTATTAGATACCTTTTAAGAAATTAATCTCTATTGGCTAAAATTTCTTTTGCTTTAATGAACATATCTATATTAATTTTAGGCCAGTGGAAAAGGATTTTTAAATAATGCAAAATGCCCCATGGCCCCATACAGTTTCCTCTGTGGACTAAAATCAGTCTATTAACCATTACCCATATATTTATTATGATTTCTTGTAGAAGGCCACACGGCCAGCTCTCCACAAACACAGTCATCCCCTCCACTTTAGCTAAACCTGACCCAATCTCCACATACTAATACGTACAGAGCTGGGTAAGCTATTTCCTTGTCCCTTCAATTGGCTCTGTGCAGTGTAACTAAGGCCAGCAGAGGTGCTGATGCATAGTCTTTGAAGCTAAGGAATATCCCTGTTTCCTCACCTCGTGTCTCTCTCTAAATGACTGAGCACAGAGGGCTGGCACAGCCAGTGCCCTAGGACCACCATCAGCTGGGTTCAAGCCTCAACAGGCTATGACTTCCCAGGGCAAAAATAGCTTGCACTGAAGCACCAGCCCCTAACCACTAAAGGCTACCCCAGTTGTGTAATGCAGACTGGTCCTTCTCTCCGCATATTACTGAGGTGCTTTCTGGCCTGCTGTCTAGCTCAGCTCAGAGTACTCACATAATTCCCGCCATTCTTACAGTCACTCACCCTTAGCCACTCTCTTCTGGATGAACTAAGACTGAAATGGCTCAGAGATCTAAATATTAAAACAGAAAACCTAAGTCTGCAGGAATAGTGAATAAATAGAACTCGTGAAGTCATTGGAGTAGGCAAAGTCCTTATGAACAAAATCCCCATTGCACAAGGGCTGTCAGAGAGACTCAACAACTGAGATTCCATCATATGAAAAAGCTAAACAGCAAGTGAAAAATCACCAACAAAGTAGAGACAGAACCCACGTTGGGGGTGGGGGAGTGCCAGCTGTTCCTAATATATAGAATATATAAGGACTCAAAAAACTCATACCTCTCAGAAATAAAGATCCAGGCCAAAAAAGGGCATCTGAATAGACACTTTTCAGATGAAGAAATAGAAACAGCAAGTAAATATATGAAAAAATATTCAACATCACTTGTCATGGAGAGAGAGAAATTAAAACCAACGTTGAAAACACCACAAATGCCTATCAACCAATGAATGGATAAGAAAGACATTTTTTACACAAAGGAATACTACTCAAAGACAAAGGAGGACAAACCCAAGATATTTCTAGGTAAATGGGTGTATTCTGAAAGCATATTCTTCAATGAAATAAGTGAACACACACATGTAAATATTGCACTGTTTCTCTGGTGTGAGAAACCGAAAGTGTAAATAAGGACTAAAATGTATAATAGATATTGTGAAATAGAAACAAAATGTTCAAGTGGAACTGGCAGCTTGGTATGGGGGAAGGAAGGGGTGGAAAGAAATGATAAAAGAAGGAAAAAGTGGAAACAAAACTTTTGTAAGTTTTGTAAGTAATGATGGAAAGAGGGGTTGAAATAGCAGAATGGGGAATAAAGAATAAAGATACATTATGTGCAAGTACAAATTCTCTGTGATGATTTGGTCATTATGAACACCTAAAATGTACCAATAAATTTAATTAATTGAAAAAAGAATATGTCTGTGTATTTATAACAAAAATGAAAATAAATATTATTTCAATCTATTAAAAGGAGAAATAAAAGAGACAGTATGGTGCAAATGGAAAATCATGAGTCTTTAAATTTAAACCAAGTCAGTAAATAATTGGATCCCTGGATTTTATGGAACTAAATATGCAATTAAAATACAACCATATCAGAGTAGATAAAATTAAATAATATGAAAAAGTTCTATGTTTTGCTTACAAGACACATAGCACAA
>PVJX010027139.1:11216-25240 GCA_004027295.1 Dolichotis patagonum | reverse complement strand
TTCATAAAGAGAAAAGGTTAATTCCACTCGGAGCTAACCCGGCAGGCAGCAGGGCCCAGAGAGGCGGACCCTGGAGCGCATTGGTCCATGGCACAGACAGCGACGGCAGGGAGCATGTGTTGAGCAACTGCCCACGTCTCCAGAGGGAGGGGAGGGGAGCAGATGGGCCCCAGTTCCGAGGTTCCTCCCTCCACACTGCAGTTCCTGAAGGCTCCATCCCTCCCCACAGTGCCCTGGGCCAGGGACCAAGCCTTCAACAGGGCCATTCACATCACACATCCGGACCACAGCAGCCCCAAGCAAAGGCAGGACCGGAGAACAGTGAGCCAAGGCCAGAGGGAGAGATGGGAAAGACGGCTGGTCTCACCAGATAGCCTGTCCCGACAGCCAGGGACCACCGCTGGCAAAACATCACACCTTCACTGCTGGCCTGACTCAGTGTTACGATTTATGTCTAGATGTGCCCCCACAGCTCATGCAGTCACAGAGCTTTTTGGAGACGGCAGAATGTAGAATGTGTGATTGATTCATAGTGCAGAGCTGGGGGTAGGGTTCTGGGACTAAGGGTGGGTGACTGCTGGATCAGTCCACTGAATGGATTGGCATTGCCTCGATCCCAGTAGACTGAATACAATATAAGGGACAGAAAGGGGCTTGTCTTGCTGTCTTTCGTTGCTTTTGCTGCCTTTCACGGCCATTGCCCCCTTATCACACCACCCTGTCTCGGAGCCAGAAACCTCTACAGACTGTGAGCTAAATAAACCTTTCCTCCCTTAACTTTGTGTGCTGGGAATGGTGTCTTAGCAATGAGAAAAGTAACTCAAATACTCAACCGCACCAGATTTCCTGCTAATGTCCTTTGTCTCTGGGCTCCACTTCTCTCTGAACTCTCATTTCTCCAGTCTCTTGCAAACCATTGTGGTGACTCAGACTTTCCTTCTCTGACGTTTTTCTCAGTTCCGAACACACAGCTTGTCACTCTGTATGCTGTTCTTTGATGTGGCTGTGCTTGGTGCCTTCTCTCAGCTGTGAAGAGGGGGTCCCTGGGGGTGGTACTCCTGTCCATCTGCCTGACCACTGGGCCTTTGGGAAGTGATGCTCATCAGTGGATTAGACCCTCCTCCCTTGATGGCTCTGCTTCCTGCCTGCCATGCCATGGACTGTTTCTGCTCTGCCAGGCCTCTCTGCCATGTCCTCCTGCCCGGAGCCAACGGACTATAGACTGAAACCTTTATCACGGGTGTTGGATATTTTGTTCCAGTGACCAGAAAACTAAGTAATAAAGACACACTGGGCTGAGAGTGAATGGGTAGCAGGCAGGACCCTATACTACGCTCCTCAAGAAGGGCTGTATTAACATCAGACAAAATGAATTTCAAGCCAGTGAACCCAGGTCAATGGATGCTTCACAGTGACAGTAGGTTCAACTCATCAGCAATACCTTATAACCTGAAATACACTTCTCAAAAGGTACAAAGCAAAAACTTACAGTAGGACTCCAAGAGAATCCTGGTGCTCGGGATAGAACTCCTGGTCTTGTACAAACTAGACGAGTACCCTACCATGGAGCCACACCTCCAGCGCATGACTGATGGAGAATCAGCAGATTCTTGATCGTAGTCACCTCCTCAGTAATGAATAGGTCAAGCAGACGGGAAGTTTCTAATAGCAGAAGCTACTTAATAACACAATCAGCAGCCTGAACCTCACAACATTCAAAGAACACACTGAGTGACACATCACACATTCAAGGGCGGACAGCAGTTACGCACATCATCTGGGCCATAAACAAAATTAAAAGGATCCAAAACATAGAGCATGTCTCCTGAAAACGACAGACTTAAACCAGTATCAGTATCAAACAGATCTCCGGAAAATCCCCAAATGTCAGGAAATGTAAAACTGCACTTTCAAACTCATAAGTCAAAAAAGGCATCCAAAGGGAAATTCTAAAGTATTTCAAACTTGGTAACAAAAATACAAGATATCGAAATTCCTGGGATACAGTCAGAGTAGGGAAGTTCAGAGCTGAACTGATGGAAGTAAACAAAGGGAAGAATACAGGTGAAGGGCTGGAGACACACCACAGTGGCATCAGCGCCTGCCTGGCAAGTACAAGGTTCTGAGTTTGATTCCTGGCACAAAAACAAACAAAAAACCCAAAACTCAATGAAAACAAAGAAAAAATAAAGCAGTAGAGCAATAATGAAGTCCCAAATTGATAAACTTCTATCCTGATTTATTGGTTTAAAAAAGAGCCAAGAACTACTACCCAAGTCAGGAAGCAAACACTTTATTATTTTATAGGTAGTTTAAGAGTAATAAGGTCATATTAAGGAAAAATTTATGCTGATAAATCCAACAGCTTTGATGAAATGGACAATGCTTGGGTAATACAAACTACAAACCTATGATCAGGAAAACAGTAACCTCAGCAGCTGTGTGTGATTTAACCATATTCCAAAATATTACTTCAGGACCAACTGGCATTTACCCCAAGAAGACAGGCTGATTTAATACCTGGAGTCAGTGTTATCAGCTCTCCATGCTATCAGCTGCAAAAGAGAGATTCTCAGCTGATGCAGAAAAAACAAAATCCATTTTTGGTAAAACAAACAAACAATAAACAACACACTACAAACAAAAATAAAACTTTAAAAAACTAGGGAAAGGATATTTTTTCCAATAGTCATGGAAACTGATTGTCCATACCCAGAAAGTAACCTTGAATTACATTTTTCACATATAGCCAAATTAACTCAAAACGGGGCATACAAATTCCTGTAACATTTTTGTGATTTTGGGTTAGGCAAAGATTTCTAAAAGTGTGATCCATAAACAAATTTAAGAGGTTAAATTGAACTTTCTCAAAATTAAAACTTCTACTCTTTAGAAAACAAGAGAAAGGACAACTCACAAACTCAGAGAAAATATACCCAAATTATAAATCTAATAAGGGACTTGTGTCCAGAGGACAAAGAGCTCTCCTAACGAGAAGAAGAAGACCCAAAAAACTCCCTAAACAAAACAAAAACAACTATCAAAATCAAAAATACTAAACAAAACAACCAAAAACCTACCACCATTAAAAGTGATTTGAGCTGAACACTTTCCAGGCAAACGAACAGATGAACTGGGCATGGTGGTCCATGCCTGGCTTCCCAACACTGAGGAGGCTGGGGCAGGAAAATTGCTGCGAGTTCCTGGTCAGCCTGGGCTACATAGTGAGTTGAAGGCCAGCCTGGACTACAGAGCGAGACCCTGTCTCAAACTAAGAAAAGATGCCCAGTGTCATGAGCCACCAGGGCAATGGAGCTAAAATCACAATTCAGTACCCATTGCAGCTGCTCGAATGACCAGAGGGAAAGGCCTGCCCACGCCGCGTTGGCGAGGATGGCGCTCAGGCTCCGGGGGAGGGCTCTGCAGCCACTGTGGCAGCACCTTGGAGACAGGCGCCCGCGGTCACTCCCCCCCAGCACCCACGCTGTGCACTCAAGATAACAAGTGTCTGTCTAGACTCGTCCACGAGGCGCATCAGTTCTGCTGACGGGGTCTCAAACAACAGGGAGCCATGCGGACCGAGAGCAGAGGCCACCCCGACACGCCCAGAGAGGCCGCGGGGCGCTGAAGGCAGGACCCGCAGTCTCAAAATAGCCACGCTAGGGGAGGAGGCTGGAGAAGGCGCGGTTCCATTTACGTAAGCCGCAGAAATGCGAACCAGCCCGCGCTGACGGAAAGCAGACCGTGCGGCCAGGGAGACTCGGGGTGTCTCCTGTGCTGGCTGCAGCGATGGTTTGGCGGGGGCATGCTGATGTTAGCACGGATCACATCGAAGACTGGTTGACTGGGTCTCCGTGACTCCGCGGAGGCTGTTTACAGACCCCTGGGCGGGCTGAGGTCCAGCTCCAACGCCGCCCCCACCTTGCCTGCCCCCTGCAGACCCTGCAGTGCAGGTACAAGAGCCCCGACCGAAGGCCTGAGGGGCCATAGGGACAGGGTCACATGAGGATTGGCGCGGGTCTAAGATCTGCAGGCCCAGGCCCACCCCCAGGCAGGGCGGGAGGAGCCTACGCACATCCAGAAAGCAGGGGCCGCCCACGACACGCCCACCGAGCCCTCCCCCCGTTGTGGGAAAGCCCGGCTCCGACCCCGCCCACCCCTCAGGGAGCCCGGACCCTCGCCTGGCTCCTCTTCCACCCTTGTGCTAAACTCCCAGGGTCTTCCTGCAACCCGTCCTGTCTTGGGCCTTCTCACACGGCCGCAGGCCCCTTTGGCCCCGCCCATCTCCAGAAGCCACGCCCCACAGGTCCCACCCCCGCACCCCGCCACGGGCGATGCTCCTCCCCTTCGCCTTCAGGCTCCGCCCCAGCCCGGCCCTCCTTACCCCCCGTCCCCTTAGCTCCGCCCCTTTCCAGCAGCCTCCCCTTCCGCAGGCTCCAGCCCTTCACCCGGCTGCAGGCCCCGCCCTCCCTCCCAGAAGGCACCGCCCCTTAAGAGGCTCCGCCCCTCCGCCGGGCCCCCGCCCACCCTTAGGCTCCGCCTCCGGCCTTGCCCGCCCAGCAGCCAGCGCCCTCCCCACCCCGCGCTGGCCGGCGTGGGCTCTGCCGGGTCTCTGCCGCGCGTGGCCTGTCTCCGGCCAGGCTCCGGGAGCTGCGCGGCGGCACAGGTACCGCCCACCGCCCCTTCCGCGCACGTCCCCGGCCGACCCGAGCCCCGCCCCGGCCGCGCGCCCCGCCAGCTCCATTCCCGTCCCTGCCTGCCTTCATTCCCGACTGCGATTTTTAAGGTGTCACGGTCCGCGGGTGCGGAGCAAAGGCAGGTCACACCGCCTCTTCCCAGGATCGCCTGGCCATCGCCCGGCCCGCCTGGTCCTCTGGCCGAGCAGCAGCCCGCGCTTCCCGGGGCACCACGCGGAGTCACCACGCCGAGTCGCCACGCGGAGCCGGGGCGTGGGTCCTGGCTGGGTGTGACCAGGCCTGCCCGGCTGTGGCCAGTGCCTGCTGTCCCCGCTGCTGCGAGCGCTCATCAGGGTGGCCGTGGGTGTCTCCAGGAGCAAGGGACAGGCAGGTAGGTTGGGGGCACAACCTTCTCCCTGGTGTTTGCTTTAAGCACCCCAGGCTGAGCGCCCCAGGCTGACTGGCTGCTGGCCTCTCCTCCCTGCCCTGCCTTGCTCCCCTGACCTCTTCTGCTTTAGAGCCCAGGGTGTCGCAGCTCCTGACATGTGAGGAAGGTGTTTGTGCCTGCTGTGGGGGACTGCTGCACTGTGGGGCCTGGCCGGAGCCCAGAGGAGGTACCACCCCTGTGGGGCAGGATGGGCCCCAGGGGCAGGCAGAGCCCCAGGTCCCCACTGGCCCCTGCTCAGGGCCCTTGGCTCTTCCTCCTCCTCTGCCTGCGCCTGGGCGCTGCCTGTCCACAGGCCTGCAAGTGTCCTGACCACACGGGGCCTGTGGCAGTGCACTGCAGCGACCGTGGCCTGCAGGAGGTGCCCGGGGACATCCCGGCCGACACAGTGCTCCTGAAGTTGGACGCCAACAGGATCTCCCGCATTCCCGACGGCGCCTTCCAGCACCTGCACCAGCTGCGGGAGCTGGACCTATCCCACAATGCTGTGGAGACCATCGGCCCTGCTGCCTTCTCTGGCCTGGCCGGTGGTCTGAGGCTGCTGGACCTGTCACACAACCGCATCCGGAGGATCCCCAAGGACGCCCTGAGCAAGCTGGGTGCCAAGATCCGCCTGTCCCACAACCCGCTGCATTGCGAGTGTGCCCTGCAGGAGGCGCTGTGGGAACTGAAACTGGACCCCGATTCGGTGGACGAAATGGCCTGCCACACCTCAGTGCAGGAGGAGTTCGTGGGCCAGCCGCTGATCCAGGTACTGGACTCGGGCATCAGCCTCTGCAGCACCCACCACAGGACCACAGATGTGGCCATGCTGGTCACCATGTTTGGCTGGTTCACCATGGTCGTCGCCTACATTGTGTACTACGTGCGTCACAACCAGGAGGACGCCCGGAGGCACCTGGAGTACCTGAAGTCCCTGCCCAGCGCTCCAGTGCCCAAGGACCTTGGCAGCCCTGTGCCCTAGTGCTTGTGGCCAGCAGGCCACTGTCCTCCAGCTGCCCTGGACTTCCTGGCAAGTAGAGACTGCTATGTACCTTTGATGTCACCAGGAGATGGGTGTGACAGCAGCTTCGGTGCAGAGCTGTAGTCCTCCATGTGCTGTCCCTGGGCGCTCTGGGGGAGGAAACTGAGGCTTGGAGAAATGGGACTCTCAAGACCACACAGCCAGGATGTGGTCGGACTGGGACAGAAACCTGTGCCCCTTCCATCCTGCCAGGGACACAGGGACACGAGGAGGAGCTTGTCTTTGAGTAACCCGAGGCACCCCTGGCATGGAGCTGTGTGCCCGTTTCTAGAGCAAAGTCCCGGGTATCCGGTTCCCTGGGGTGAGGGGCAGTGGAGCTTGCACTGAACCTGGCTCTCAGAATGCTTGAGTGACCTTGCCGCTGAAGTTTCAGTCCACTGAAGGGAAAAACATGGAGAAAATCAGCAAATGGCCCAGACACATGTGGCCCTGCCGGCTTCCGAGCTCTGGCCGTGCCTGCTCGGTGGAAGGAAGGCCTGGCCTCGGTCACTGTCGTGCCTTGCTTTTCTACGCACTTAAAATCCACAAGGGCCCTTTTCGGAGGACAGGGGCCGGCGTGTGGCCTCTCCCGGCTGACCCACCGGATGCTGCAACAGGAACTTTCTCTCTTCACCTTTACTGCCAGTAATCTCAGAGCACATTTACTGCTCGGTTTTCTTACCTAGGTCACTTCCTGTTCAGGCTAGATGTTACTTCCACCTGTGACTCTAATTTTACTTCTTACTGCCTTTTTGTATGCCTGTTTATATTTAAACTACTTCAAATATCTTTTTGAGGGCTGGCAAATAAGTGTGCATTGTGCGTGGGCTTAAAGTGTAACGTGTGGGTGCTTCGGCAAGCAGAAACTTGGCGTTGTTGAGGGTGTTTGTGTCTGGAAGGCTTCGTGGGACTTGTGGTGGTGGGGGCGGGTATGGCCTGACCGGGGCTGGTGCTGTCATCACCCCGCCACAGTACTGCTCTGGAGACACGGTCCCCGCAGGGGTGACGAGCAACTGGCACAGCTCAGCGGGACAAAGCAGTGATTCTTTAATCTTGGTGCATGGAAAAGGAGCGACCCACAGATTCCACAGCTCCGTGGCAGAATGCCGGGCCTGTGTCCCCAGGGCGGGGCGTGGAGTGACTGCGCAGGGGCTGTGCACCAGCAGGGCGGCGTGAGTGGGGCCCTGCCTGAGAGCCGGGGCCCTCACACCCCACTCACCTGGCCTGCTCCACTGTCCTGAGGCCATGGCCCGATGGTGCCGGGGACGCTGCCCCTGCCAGACTCCTGTTCCCGGGAGAGCTGAAACCAGGTGACTGGCCTCTTCATGGTGACCTGGGCATTGTGTGGCCATGGCCTGATCCATACAGCATGGAGGTGGCCAGCACGAGGCGCCCAGTCCCCGTGTCCAGAGGCAGCAGTGCCCCTGGCTTGGTGGTTTTTCTGTTCAGAGGAAACGAGGCTGAAAAGTGCGCGATGCTTATGGCATCTGTCCAGGGCGCAGGGACGTCTCTGGCTGGTGACTGCCGCTCTGGGAAGTGTCCTGCACAGGGACATGGCTCAGCGCTGCTCCTTCGTTGTGACAAATGCTGGTGCTGCAGGGGAGCAAAGTGGCGACTCAGGTCCCTGCAGTCCCCTCCCCATCCCCGGGCGCTGTGGAGGGAGAGGCCCCATGTCAGGCTCTAGTACCGGGAAGGGTGTGGCTGAGGCCATGTGTCGGAGGCTAGGGTCCTCGGGGACTCTGAATGTGGCTCTGTGGGCGACACGCTGGGCAGGAGGGTTGGCCCACTCCTTGCTGGAGGTCTGCTGGGCCCCTGCGCAGCCCCCACCAGGCGGAGGCGGGGAGAAGACCCCTCCCTTCCTGCAGGTCATATGGTCTTTCTGGGTTCCTTCCTAGATCCCAGACCCTGTCCTGCTCGTTAGTCTTGGCTTTCTGGGGTGCAGTGCCCCCCAGGGCCCTGAGCACTGAGCACTCCTGGTGTGTCCCTGCTGTGGGGTAGGGCAGGGCAGTGCCGGGGTGTGAGCCCACCCTCCCATGTCCCTGCAGCCTTGGGCTTTTGTTCTAGCAGTCGGGCATGCTGGCCCGAGACTCAGGCTCTGAGCAGAGGGCTCGAGGGGCATGAGCTGGGCAGACTGGCCCAGAGGTGGGGTTCTCCAGGCCTGCAACCTCAGCAGGTGCTTGGGGAGGCTTCCAAGCCGTTCTTCCTGGAAGCTGCTCTGACAGCCCAGCTCTGTGGCCCTGGGTAAAGCTCCTCGTGCTTGCCTTGGCCCAGCGGCTTCTGCCGTCTGCGCCTGGAGCCCACACTGCACTGTGGCCCAGGACTGCGCTGCACCGAGCAACCTGCACTGACTCCCATCAGAGGACTGTCAGTGCAGCTTCTGCCAGTGTCACATTTTCAGAAATTTTGTGACCCAAGTGACATTGGGATCACAGAAGAGTCTTCATAGCAGGGAAAGTGGCAAATGCTGCACACTGGGGTCCCACCCCCCCTCCGGGAGGTTTTCCAAGGTTACCCCGCCGTGCTCTGGGGAGTGGGGTGGGTTTGGTGTGGCCCTTCCCAGGCTAGGGCCAGGGCTGTTGGTCAGTGGCTGCAAACAGGTCGGGAGGGTAAGAAAGAGGATTCTGGATCCAAGGCGCAGGAAATGATGTGACCTGTACTCAGGCCCCCAGGCCCACTCATGCCTTTGCCCAGCCTTGGGTCATGGGTGCCTTCTGCCTCCACCCAGGCATCTGTGTCCTTGGGGACAGCCTGGATGCCCCCACCTGCCAGCCTGTGCCATCCCCATCTGCTTCCAAGCCCCTCCACTCCTGGGGTGGGAGGACAGGACCCCCACCTGCCATGGAGCCTTTGCACGGTGTCCCTCGCCCTGACCAGCCACTGGCGTGGGCTCCCGACCCCGGGGTCTGTGTGTGCATACGGTGGATCTGCCTCTGGTGAGGTCAGTAACCGAGTGTGCAGTTAGCGGTGGCGGTTGGTTGGGGTGGTCCCGGGGCTGTGACTTGGAAGGCCGAATTCTTGCCCTTGGCATTCCCCTTCTCTTTCTGCTTCCCGGCTGTCATGGCGGTAAGCCGTGTTCTGCCACCAGGCCCTTCCTCTGTGCCCTCTGCCTTGGAGCCAGCAATGGACTGAACTCTCTGGAAATGAGTGAGATAAGTGTCCTCTAAGGTGTGGGTACTGGGGGCTGTGTCTCAGCAGTGGGAGGTCGTGAACACACTCCCCAGCCTTCCGATCCAAAGCAGGCGGCCTGTACTGGAGGCACCATCTCCCGTGAGCTCGAGTGCGTTTGCTGTGCCCTGGTCCTCTGCTGTTTCCTTCCTTACTGAGCCCACGTCGCCAGGCTGGGGCCTGTGCAGCCATGGTGGGGCTGGGCCCTCAGGCCTGAACACCTGACCCGCAGCTTCCTGGGTTTCGGTGCGGGATGGCTGTTCCTGCCTCCTCTGTTACCCGCTGTCTGCCCCACGGTCTCGAGGCAGGCTCCTGCTCTCTGTCCTGCCTTCTCCCGCCTGCATTGCTGGCTGTGAACATGGAGCACGATCCCCGCTCTCACCAGCACCGTGTGGGCATCAACCCACAAACAATCTTGATGTCTGCTTTGGGAGACCCAGGGTCACTGACTCACAACTTGCAAACCTCAGACTCAAATAATAGTAAAAACTCTGTGACTTCAGTGCAAGCGATTTAAAATAGGCTTCTTATGAGCTTCTACTTACAATTAGATGAACTCAGAAATCTGGGTGCAAGGCCTGTTTCGGTTTCCTTTCCAATGAAATCGGCCAAATGGTTTTCCATGAGCACACGCCTGATTTCTAAATCAGAGGGTGCATTTCTCACCTCAAGGATTCTGGTCAAAGTTAAGGATCTGGTTCTTCAGTGGGGTCTCATCACTAGGAAGTGTGAATGTGAGGCAGATACAGTTTAGGAAGGTCCGTGGTCTTGAAAGGAGAAACTGTGGCTTCGTCCCTTACTTTAGACCCCCGTGGGTTTCTCAGTTCGTGCCATGGCGTGGTTTCCCACTGGACAAAGCACTGGCCTTGCTAACAATGGTGAAGGTGCCTGGTCCCCCAGGCTTCGAAGGGTGGCACATTAAAGCGTGGAACCTTGCACTGGGGCATACAGGAGCAGGGTGTGACCTCGGGGGTGTGTGTCTGCCCTGTTGATTCCCCTCCCCCGGTGGGAAGGGGGCTGACAGCAAGCTAGCTCGGACACCTCCTGCTCTTCCAGTCCAGACCTGAGGCCTGTCTTCCTTTATTCCTTTCCCCAGAGTCCTTGCTTCCTCATGTATCACCTCCTTCCTAAAAGACCAGCTGGCTGTCAGCACGGCATTGATTCAGGGCAGGAGAGAACAAAATCTGAAATGAGTCACCCTCCAAGACCTTGCCTTCCTGGTGCCTGGGTCCCGGCTCGTGGTTTCACCTCAGCCCCTCGAGGGACACTTTCTGCTCCTGTTTGTTATGGGCTCTGTGCTTGGCTGATGCTCACACACACACACACACACACTCTGCTAAGAGCTGCTCGTGGATACAAAGCAACATCTAAGTTATGCGTCAAATAGACGTCAGCAGCTGCGCAGCAGACGTTGGCTGAGCCTGAAGAAAATCAGATCAAAATCATAGGGAGTTTCAGGTAGGTTTTGTCCCGCTTTTGAGTTAGGGGAAAGAATATCAGTTCTCCAAACTTCCCATGCACCTTCCAGGACTGTGCCTCGTGCTGAACCTGGCTGCTCTAGCAGCCTGTCCGTGCACCCAAGAGGGTCTTCTCGCCAAGGCCGAAGTTGGAGGGGGGCAGCTGGTGTTGGCCGGAGTTTGCTGCTGACCTGACCTTCTATGCTGCTGCTGTGATTTAACAGAAGTTTCGGCTGTGGGTGATGTGTCTTCTAGTCATGCATAGGGCACAGCACACACACGCACGAAGGCACACGTGCATGCACAAACACAGGCTTGCATACATACACACCAAGAAGCTTGACACAGGTGTAGTTTAAGGCGCTCAAAAGCTATAGTTACACAGGAAGCCATATTATTTAACAGAATTCTATCAGTTCAGCTTTGAGTCACAGAAAATGACAGTTTGCTTAGGTGCAAATAGCCGTAGTGGACGTTTTGACCCCTAAATCTGGTTCTCACCAATTCTCGGGACATGGGGGTCAGGCCGCATGGGCAACTTGGCTGCCTGGAGGAGAAAACCTGGGAAAAGCACTGTCCCGGCTCCTCTCGTCTTCCTGCGTAGGGGCCTGGGCAGGTGGGCCTGGGTGCAGAGGGCGCACCCTCGCAGGTGGAAGGGGTCTGGTGGAGGAGGAGATTGCCATGGGTTGGCAGAGGGCTGGGTGCTGTCAGAGGCCCCAAGGGAGGAGGCTGGGGATGTGAGGACAGTGGGTTGGAGGGGGCACAGGGCCGTTCTCAGAGCAGGGCTACAGCGTGGAGGAAGGCGCCTCTGGAGCTGCAGAGCAGGAGGTGGCCCATCCCCAGAGGCCCGGAAGGAGCCCTGACACCGATGTTGCCCAGGGGACCAGTGCTGACCTCAGACTTCCAAAATGCCACTGTTCAGGACGCAGTCTGTGGGAACCATGGCGGCAGCCACAGGAATGACACAGTCTCTCTCCATGTGAGCTGCGGGGGGAGCTGTGCAGGCCCCAGGTGCTCTTGGGTTTGTGCATGCTGCAGCTGAGTGACCTCAGGGTCCCTGTGCCACCTGTCACCCGTCTCCTCTCCTGCCAGACAGATTTTCCTTTCCAGAAGATCCTTGGTGCAGGCAGAGCAGGGCCAACTGACTTCTAGGATTCTTTTTTAAAAAGCCATTCTGTTTCAAAGAGAAAAAAGAAAGAAAGAAAACAAAGTTTCAAAACATATCATGGGCCACAACGGTACCTACACTGACATTGCCATTCCCAAGTCATTCACCCAGGCACAAGACATCTGCATTCAATTGTCCAAACAATGTCTGCACAAATCTTTCTCTTCAGTGAACTCAGAGAAATCAGTAGTATAACTATCTTAACTACGGTATGTTGTTTTGGGTGCTTTTCTCTCGTTGCTGAGACAAAATACCCGACCCCCAAAATTAGGAAAGTCTAAGAGTTCTCCCTTGCACCTTTGGCCTCACACTCACAGCTCCACACACTGCCCTCTCTGGGCACACTGCCTGGCCTCTCGGACCCTCTGAAATCAGGGTGGAAGCTCTTTTAACCTCAAAACTCTTGCGTTCTGCACGTGCCTAAAACCAGTGCCACATGGCTGACGCCAAGGTCCACTGCCAGCTGGAGCAGTTGGCTTCCAGGATTCTCACACACAGGCTTACTCACGTCCACGCATGTGCAAACACACACATACGCACTTGTACCACACACGGACCAGCCAAATACACGGCCATGGCCTCCTATGTGCACGTCAAAAGCGCACACACGCACACTGGTTAGGGACGTGAGACTCGCTGCTACTTGACCCTTTTGAGCAGAAATGGCAGTGCCTGTGGTCCTGGCGCGTGGCCCCAGCTCTGTCCCCAAGCACAGCCCCACTGCTTCTCTGAAGCCTTGTCCTTGTGGGCCCTGGGGCTCCTGAGGCTGGTGTGATGTGGCAGAAAGGGCAGCAGAGGAACTGCTCCGGGCAGGGCCCGTTTGGGTCACTCTGATGGGGTGAGGCTCGGGGCTCAGTGACAGAAAACCCCATGTGGAGATGAGAGGGGTCAGGCCTGGGCAGCGTTCGGGCAGGGCTGCCCACCAGGACTAGGCCACAGCCTCCGCGTCACGTGGGCGCTTGGTCCTGTTCGCAGTGTGCTGGTGCGGTGGGCCAGGTTCTATTTTCAGAGCAGAAGCCAGGCGGGAACAGGGAGTGGTGCGCTTGAGAGGCCGCGTCTTGGGCCTTGGGGGACTGGAATCCAGGTCTCTGACGCCCAGGCCTGGACAGTGTCACTGGAGAACCTGGGCCCTAGGGCACTGTCAAAACAAAGAAGGCAAGAGCTCCGCTGAGCCCTGCACACACAGCCCGCGGCTTGTGGGAGGCCACCTGGAGCCAGGGTCCTGCGGCCCCACTGACTGCATGAGGCCACAGTGTCCAGGGGAGGGAGGTCGCATGCTTGGAGCCGGGTGCTGGGCTCTGACTTGTTACTGTGGCAACGAAGCAGGCCTGAAAGGGAGTGGACCACAAGGCACTGCCGAGATTGGCCATGCACGGCTTTGGGTACAGCAGGGGTCAGCAGAGTCCGTGCAGGGGGCTGGAATGACAAGCGGCTTGTGAACAGGAGGGGGCACCAGGAGAAGAGCACGGGTACAGAGAGAGGAGCAGCCAGGGCTGGCCGGGTCCACAGGCCACGCTGCCAGCTGGCCCTTACAAGGGGAGACTGAGCCAGGCTCCCCTGGTCACCCCAGAGGCAGAGCTGCTGACCACATGCATGTGAAACTTTAGGAGGGCTGGTGACAGGCCTGGCAATGTCACCTTACAGATCTGCCCCACGGCTCCAGGGTCCAAAGAGCCTGTATGAGGTGTGGCACCTGAGGCGTCCTGGGCCCCTTGCCCGGGCTCTGCCGCAGATTTCTCTGTGCGTGCAGGTGGGCTGGACAGGAGCTCCCTGGTCAGGTGCCCTTCCGTGGACACTGGAGCCCTTAGTGCGCCCACTGAGCCCTGCCTGGCTGTACTGGCTGTGGAGAGGTTTAAACCCTGGGTGGCTGCGTGGGTCAGGGCCGCTGGCACCACGGCGGCTCCTGCTGGTCAGTGAGGCCCAGCTCTCTTCAGGCTCCCAGCATGACTGGATCGGACATGTGAGATGAGACGTGCCCCCGACGTCCCCCAGGGCTGCTGTGACTCAGGCGAGAAGTCACTTTGATTTGGAACCTATCGATCTGGAAGTCACTCTAATTAGGACAGAGACACTGAGTTTTCCAAGCAAATAACTTGCATCACTGCCACCG
>PVJX010027139.1:0-11116 GCA_004027295.1 Dolichotis patagonum | reverse complement strand
TAGTGGCCCATGGACAAGGAGCCAGGTGGGGCCACATCTGTCATAGACTGCCCACAGGATGCTTGCCGAGGTGACCTTCATGCCCCAGCCTGGGGTGTGCCTTCCTGGGTTCTGTGTCAGCTTCCAGCCTGTTCTGTTCTTGTCCTGACTGCCTTCCGTGCCTGTCCTGGGTCCCTGTGCCCCAGGCCTGCAAGAGTGTCGGCATCTCAGCTTTAGGGACATATAACATTACACATGTTAACATATCACGTGCCACATTGTTACACGCACTTTTTATTTCTAATGCTTTTTACCTTTCGAAAGTCTCTTTCTCAAAAAGAAAAATAATCCCTTTTAGAATCTTTCTGACACAACTTTAACTCCTCTGAGCAATGATGCCCACAGCAGGTTCGAGATGCTCTTCCGGTCACGGCCTCTCGAGGGATTTTGGTTGGAATTGCGTGAGAACCAGTGACCTCAGGAGTCGAGCTTTGCAAATGTGGCCCTGACCTCTCTGCTGCCTGCTCCCAGCTCAGGCTGCCACACCAGGACCACAGACACGTCTCACCATCCTGGGGGACCAGGGGCCATCGGTACTTCCTTGGGCCCCTTCCTTGGCCTGAACACTGCTGTTGTCTTGCTGTCCTCAGGCACTTGTCAGATTGAGTCCCACTCTGTGATGTCACTTAACCTTGTGACCTCATTAAGGGCTCTATGTCCAAACACGGTTGGAGGTTTGGGCTTCAGTGTATGAGATTCGACTGCTCATAATAAGGGTGTCATTGCTGGAAATGGGAAGTGGGGGTGGCCCACGGAATGATGGCCCTCAAAGACGCTCAAGGGTGTGTTTCCTTACAGGACAGAGTGGGTGGGTGGTGGAAAAGGGAGGCAACGGAGGGACCAGAGCCCTGCAGTGAAATAAACCCTCGGCAGCCACTGCTGACTTGGAAGGCGGAGGCTGTGAGCCAAGGGGTGCGGGCAGACCTGGAGCTGGAGGGCGAGGAGACAGCAGTCCCTGCTGATGGCGTCCACCAGGGGGAGCCACGGGCCCCTCCGTTCCCTTGGTGCCATTAGCTGCTGTGCATCATTTACTTTATGGTCTCAGGCCAGGTGTGGTGAGCAGCTGCAGTCCCAGTAGCTCGGTGCAGAGAGGCAGGAGCTCATGAGTCCAGGGGTAAGAGAAAATGTCAGCCTAAGCACAAAAGAAAACAACAACAAAGAGTTTCAAAAGAAAAAATTTCACTACAAAAATTTCATAGTGTCTTCATAAGAAAAAATTACAACTTTGTAAGGAAAATATTTTTATTCATAAGAAAAAATTTCATAAAAATTCTTTTCTTTAGGAAAAAATTTAACAGGAAAGTACAGAGTATAACATGAAAGAACCCCCCACCACTCTCACAGCGTCTGAGTTGCTGTTTTTTATGTTAAACAGAATCCTGACCAAACTCCAGCCATTCTGTTCTCTGCACTAAACTCAGCTAACTTGAATGATTCATTATCAAATTACAACTTGTGTGAATGTGCTAAAGACACCTTTGCTACATACAGCTGTACCATGTACCGTGGCCTTCAGCTGTGCTTAGCTGCTGTAACTCCTGCTTGCCACTCTATAAAAATGAGAAACTGTTTGTAATCAGTGCCCCAGACTTTAGAGACCCTTTCTCTGGGGACCAAGGGCGTTAGATAAAATTTCCTTCCTTCTCCTGAGCTCCTGGCTACTGTTGACTCAATTTTCCCACACGTTTTCTATTTTTCCTGAACCGACCGTGACGTCAGTCTCATTTAGCCTGCCTTCTATCTCTGCCCCTTTGTGTCTTAGGTAACTTACCTCACTGTTCTCAATCTTGATTCTTAGTGATGAGCACCAGTAAAAAACCCATGACGTCACAGGTTCCGTTAAACTTCTGTCAGGCTGAGGTCACCCTTGGAAACACCCAGCGTTGTGCTTTTCCTGTGGGTGGCTGTGGGCTCTGCCCCATCGCACAGCTGCTCTGGCTGTTCATCCCCTCTTTTGGGCACACAGGTTGTTTTGGATTCTTTGTATAGTAAAGCGTTGCCGGGTGTGGTGGTGCACGCCCGTAATCACAACACTTGGGAGGCTGAGGCGGGCAATCACGGTGAGTTCAAGACCAGCCTGAAGCACATGGTGAGCTCTTAATTAAAAAAAAAGTGTTGCTGGGAACAACCTGCACAGGGTTCCCTGGAACCCCTGGGGTTTGGATGGTGAAGTCCCCCAAAAGCCCATGCGTCATGGCTTGGTCTGCAGAGCGCGAAGCAGGTGGAACATCCCAGAGCTGGGGCCTTGGAGAGGCCCTTGGGTTACTGGGGAGTGTGCTGTGGAGAAGGACTGTGGGGCACCACCTGTCCCCTCTCTCTGCTCCACCATGCACAGGCCCTCCCACACCTGTCTTGCTGGCCCACCTTGTCTTGTCCTAAAACCTCAGGCCCCTGAACCAGAATAAAACTTTCCTCTTCATAAACACATTATCTCAGGCATTTCCTTACAGTAATGGAAAACTTGCTAATACAGGCAGAGGCCAGAGTCTCTGGGGAAGGTGCCAAGAAGTAAAAGAATTACTGGGCAAAAGGGTGTGCCCACAATCACTATTGCTAGATGCCACTGAATTACCTTCCAGTGCATTGTTCCAGTGTGCACACCCAGGAGTTAGATATGAAGAGTTTGGTTCCTCCAATTCTTGGTAACACATAATATCACCATATGCATATTGTCTTCACTGGCTTGGTAGGTGGAAAAGAGCATTTGATGAAGGTCTGAAATCGGTGGAAAAGAGCATTTGATGAATGTCTCAAACCGGTGATTGTTGCAAGTGTTGGGTTTTTCTGTGTCTCCTTTGGTGAACCGCATTCTCCTCCAGATGTTTGCTAGTGTTGTTAGTTATCTCACCGCCACTGCAAGGGAACACCTGGCATCTTGCTTTTCCTGTGGGTGGCTGTGAGTTCTGTCCCATTGTGTGCCTTGGGGTGACCCATGCAGTACCAGTGAGCTGCTGTTGCCTAACAAACGGCTTCCTAATAGCAAAGTCCGTTATTCCTGGAGATGCTCCAGGGCCGCCACCCAGCAGGCTAGTGGGAGGGCTTGCTGTGTGTGTCTCCGCCTCCCGCGGCTGTGATGGGTCCTATTCACTCAGTCAGCTGTGACAGCTCAGCCGAAGTGGGCAGCAGCCGCGGAGAGGGCGGGCGCCAGGAGAGGCGGAGCTACAGAGCCCCCCCCAAGCGCCACCTTTCCTGGCCTGGGGAGCCCCCACCCCGAAGCCCCACCTCCGTCTCCTCTGAGCCCCGCCTCAAACCCCGTCTCACCCAATCGGAGCCCCCCATTCCTCCAAGCCCCGCCCACAACATTTGAGCCCGGTTCAACTTCCCTCCCACATCCTCTGGGCCCCGCCCCTCCAAATCCCACTACAGGTGCTGGCCCTGGCGGCTGGGGACCCCGGAGCCCCGGGTCTGGGGCCTGGGTGGGGCCTCGAGTGCAGCGGCCATGTGCACCAGGACTAGGACACCGAGAGTCAGCCCCGGACCCAGGTCCAGCTCCGCGGCAGCAGACGAATGAGCAGGCCGGCAGGGGGCGCCGGGCTCTGGGGTCCCCGCCCCTCCGCCCAACCTGTACGCGCAGCTCGGCGGGGAGTCGGCGCGGCCCCACTATCTGCTGTCTCAGGACCCGCGGGTCGGGGTTGGGACTTGGAGTCTGCGGTGTCCGCGCCCCTCGCCCTGCCCACTCCCGCTGCCCGCGTCTCGAGCCGAGCCCACGGCGGTTGGGGATCCTAACGGTCGCGCCTCGAGGCGGGGGCGCGCATCAACGTGCGCAGGGCCAGGATGGAGCCAGGGACCCGGGGCAGACAGCCCAGGCTCCACGGGGCGAGGTCAGGACCCAGGCTGCGGCGCTGCCCTGAGGACAGCCTGTGGACTGGGGATCCGCTGGCCCCATCCTGGCCCAGGGAGTTCAGGGTCCGAATGCCCTGGTGGGAGGCGCGGTGCCTTGGTGGCCCCCAGCGTGGCGTCAGGGCCGTGGCTGCCCCTGTCCCTCTGGGTAGTGGACAGTCCTCTGGAAGCTCTTGGCCATGTCTCCGCTTCCGCAGAGGCCTCGGCGGCAGGCTCCCAAAGCACGGACAGCCCCGTGTGGGATTCACTGTGGGACGGGTGCAGAGTCTCCTTGGAGTAAGAGTGCAAGACCTGGTGACAGCTGGGGTGGTGTCCCCAGCTGGGCCAACAGTCCTAGTGCCCCTGAGCCGTGCACGTGTGGATGGTGTATGTGCGTGCTTTACCTTCCGGAAATAGGGTAATTGTGCTTTTACAGACCTAACTGAAAAGCTGGTGGGAAACAGCGTCGAGGCGTGGAGACCTGCGCAGTGCTGTGCAAATGGGTGCAGTGTCTGGGGGCGATGCAGGCCCCTCTAACGCCGCAGGTTGCATGACTGCCCCCTAGTGGGCCCCATCTGAGGCACATATAGAGCTGCCCAGGGCCACAGATGGTGCTACTTGGGGAAAGGGGTCAAAGAGGCAGAGTGCACACAGGACAGGACCCTCAGGGACACCATCATCAGACAGGGCCCATACCCCAAGGGGGTGCTCAGAGCCCCAGCAGGAGTTCCCGTGCCAGTCAGGGAGTGGGGACCAGGAGGGTGCACAGAGGTTGGGGGCCTCTGGTGTGTGGCCTGTGGAGTGGGAGAGGAGTAGTGTTTACTTGGGACGCCTGCGCATTCACACTCGCCATTTATAAGTGAAAAGGAGGTGGGATTGTGTATGAAGCCTGGGCCGAGTCCTGGTGACCATGTGGTGCTCCTCCTCCCGCAGGGACCCTAGGACAGCCCTGAGCAGTGCCCTGGTGTCAGGCTGAGAGCTGAGCCCCAGGCCTCTGGGCACCAAGATCCTGCAGCTGCCTGCCCTTCAGGTGAGCAGTGCCTGCCCCAAACCCCACCCTGCCACTCCTTCCCTGGGCTCCCAGTCCTGGACCAGTGTGCGCGGGGGAGGGAGGGAGGATCTGCTGCTTTCCAAAGGAGATGCAATCCTGAAAGCTTACATGGTTCACGATTTAACTTCCGGTTTTATCCCCTAAGTGTGCATATTAATTTGCCCAAAGATGTAGTCAGGCTAGGGAGTGTTTCCCCGCCCCCTAACCCCAAACATCTGTCATTTCTTTGGAGCGGGGCTGTGGCCTCTTTTCTTGTCCTTTGTAGAATGCATACTAAACCATTGGAGTCTGAGTCACCTGCGTTTGCAGAGGACACTGGAACTGTCTCCCCTGTCTCGCTGTGTTTGGCACCTGCTGTTCCGCCCCTTGGTCCCCTCCCCTGGCCCTCGGGCCCTGCTGGGAACTGCTGGCCAAGGGGACTGGCCTCCCGGAAGTGATGGCCGGTCAGGGCCATGAGCTGCAATCGTTGCAGGGTGCAGGTGTCCACAAGGCCGGGACAGGGCGCTGTTTGTGCTGGGGATGTCCCCTCCGCTGCTGTCTGCTGCGTTTTATCAGGAGTGAACTGAGCGCTGGGCTCCGAGAAGGCCTTCTCTGTGTCTGTGATTTTTCTTCTCAGCCTGTGGGTGCCATGAGTTACACTGATGGGTTTTAGAGGTTGCTCCAGCTTTACACACCTGGAGTACCTCTCACATGCTCAGGGCGCACAAGGTCTCTTCCACACCGCTGGTATTTTGTGGAGGCTTTTACACCTGCCCGGAAGAGAGTTCATGTTCTGTAATTTTCCTTCTGACATTTTGTCTGCTTTGGGGTTGAGGATCCTTCCTCAGAATGAGTTAGAATTCCCTTTACTGCTGTTTGCTGGGGGGTTTAGAAAGATCTGGGGTCACTCCTTCCACAGTTGTTCAGCTGAATCCACCTGGGAACTTGCCCGGCTCTGGCGTGCTGCTGAGGATGGTGTAGGTCGTCGGTCCGGTTTCTCTCGGGGATGGAGGCTGGCGCGACCGCTACTCCTGTGCGTGTCTCTGGGTGTTCTTAGAGTGAGGCCAAGGGATGCCGTGCACAGCCCCTGGCTCACGCAGTGGGACACATGGACGGATGGACGGACCTGACTGTTGATTTTCAGTTCAGGCAGATTGTTTTAGTTGTCCCGGGGATGGAGCCCAGGCCTCCCACAGGCTGGGCAGGTACTTGCTCTGGGCTACGGCCCTGCTGATGACGGAGCGCAACCTCCAGGCTCCCACCAGGCCACTCGCGCCCGGAAGTCCACCCCTTTGCCTGCCTGGTGATGGTCAGGACTCCAGGCTCAGGGCCGGCTGCCTGCTGTCACTGAGGTTCGCTCGCTTTTGGGCCCTCCGGAGGCAGGGAGGATCACAAGGAGGACACACGTGTACCTGCAGCACCCGGGGCGTGTGTGTCTTTACATCAGGTCTGTGCATAGCCCAGGCCCCGCTCACCAGGATGAGCGAGCTCACACCGGCTCCTCCCGCTCCTGCTCGGTGCCACATCCCAGCATCACTAGTAGACTTCATTTTTAAATTGTTCCTTTCTGATAAATAGGGTTTCGGCTGCAATTTTTTTTATATTTAAGTGGTTTTTTTTGTTAGCTAATGTTTCCACAATGATCACATTCACCGTGGAGATTGGTCTTGATCTGCCCCCTTTCCTTTGGCAAAAGATCTGTCTTGCTGTTTCTTATCTTTTATTTTGACCTTTAATTTATTTATACTTTGGCTTTTTCATATAAGAGAAATGTGATACTCAAGCTTATGTGTCTGATGTAGGTCACTTTACATTATGGTCCAAGGCGCATCTGTTTTCCTACAAATCCCACACATTTATCCTTTATGTCTGAGTAGAACTCCCTCGGGTATAAATGCCGCATGTTCTTTCTCCTGTCATCCGCTGGCGACCATCTAGGCTGCTTCTGAAATTTGCTATTGTGAGTTGTGCTGCGATTCACTTGCTCTTTGTCCGCTTACTTTTACTTTTGAAGAAGATGCAATGGGTACACAAACGATAACATGGAATTATCCATGTTATCATTTGTGTACCCATTGCATCTTCTTCATTCTGATCATGCTGCCTGTGTGTAAGGAAAGCTTTGCCTGTTTTTCAGTAACTGGGCCTTTGCCTGGCACGGTGGCACAGCCTGTAATCCCAGCACTTGGGGAGGCTGAGACAGGAGAATCACAAGTTGATTCCAGCCTGGGCAATTTAGTGATTTAGTGAGACCTTGTCTCAGAATAGAAAAGGGTTCAGTACAAAGGCTTTGGTTTTAATCCCCAGTGCCACAAAACAAAACAAAAATCCAAACAAAACTGTACTGTTTCTCTTCTTTAATTTAATGCCTTCCTCACTGAGTTGCAAGGGTAAAACAGCACAGTGTGCAGAGAGTTGGGGCCAGAGCCCTGCGACGTCTTCTCTCGGTGCGAGCGCGTTTCCTGTCTGCTCACTGAGCGTGCTTTTCACCGCAGATGTGCTCCCTGGGTGGAGTGTGTCCGCCAGCATGTGCGGCCTTGGGGCTTCCGGCCGACGTGGGGTGCTCAGAGGTGGGGCGGGGTGAGAGGCTCTGCGGTGCAGCAGGGCTGCGGCCCGTGCCGAGGAGGGACCCCGTTAGGTGCTCGGACGCTGGTGCCTGGTCTTGGGCCTTGGGGACTCGGGGAGAGCGGGTTTCTGAGCCTGGTGAGTCCTGGCTCACTGCGTGCAGCTGCCGCAGCGCAGACTGAGACAGGCTGCTCGTTCAGTCGTTATGGGAGAGCCTGGGCCAGACTGTAACAAGTTCCCACCCGGCGGTGGTTTACTAGGAATGCTGTTGTTTGCCGGTTTCTTTCCTTGCTTCGGTTTTACCTCTATGGGGGTCTAATTAACAAACTGTGTGTGTTCAGGGTGCGCACGGCGGGCTTTGATCTGCAGGTGTGCGGTGAGAGGCGCAGCCGCGGGCCCCTCTCTCACACTCCTGATTACAGACACATAATACACGATCACACCCAGGAGTGCACCCTTCCGGCCCCCCAGAAGGCTGAACCCACAGACGGGCACGGTCACCAGGGGTCGGGAGGTGGGCAGGATGGAGGGACAGTCGCAGTGCGGGAACCTGCACGTCTGGGCTGTGACAGCGCCCTGCAGGGCCCCGCGTGACTGGGCTGCTTCACGTCATCCAGACAGAGCCTCCTTGCCTCCGAGCTGCCCACGGACGGGGCCAGCGTCCCTGTGGTCATGGAGCTGCAGCGGGGACGGCGCTGGCAGTGAGACCGGGATGCTGAGCCAGAGCAGTGGCCACGCTCGAGTGGCAGCATGGCAGCACTCGCAGCCGCCCTTCCCGTGAGGGCTCCCGCAGGACCCCCGGGACTGCTGTGGCCTTGAAAGTCCTGCTCGAGACACACAGGGCAGCTCCTGCTCGCGTCCGCTGAGGCGGATACAGCAAGCCTGTGCCTCTCCGACGAGATGGACTCATTTCCCGTCACGGAAACAGATGACCTGGTCTAACGGCCTGTGGGGCGCAGGGCAGTGTGTGGCCGGGCTGCCTGTTCAGTGCCCTTTGCCACTGTCACGCTGAGAGCGGCGTCCTCTGGACTCGTAGCCAAGGGGACATCCTGCTGGATGCCAAGTGCAACATGAGAGCCAGTGACTTGGTGGGTGCCAGGTTCCCCGGGGCAGAAGCTGGCCCTGGTCTGTGGTGCTGCTCTGCCCTGTCCCCCAGCATCGTCCTCAGGCAAGGAGGGTGACGGCCCGAGGCAGGTATCTCGGGCCTGGGGTGGCCCTGTGCTCCTTGCTGTTTGCTTAGACGCTCTTCTGGAGCCTCAGGTGAGAAGGGTCCTGGAGGGACAGCCAACCCCCTGTCCCCTCTCCCCAGACCCACAAAACCACATCTGCCAGCTTCTCACTCTGAACCCCAGGCCCAGGCCTACACTCGAGACTCCCCTGGGGCTTCTGCCCCACTCGCCCTCCTCCGGAGCGCTTCTCCAGTTGCCCGAACCTCAGACTCTGAAGTTCACATCTCACATGGGCTGTGCCCCTTAGGAGGTGACAGATGAGACTGATGACTCCCTGGCCCCGAGGCTCGTGCTTGAATGCCCAGGACTCTGGGGCACAGGCCGGGCCCTCCGCGTGAAGCCCGCCACTCCAGGGTCTGCCCCCTCGGCTGGCCTCCTAAGAAGGGGCCAGTGAACCTGCCCTGTGTCCGGCCCTTCTGGTCTCCCTTCGCCTCTGTGGCCTACAGGTGGGTCCCTGGTCCCTGCAGAGCCACAGCCTCGGCGGCTGTATGAACCGTGAAAAGCACCTGGGCTGCCATCTGCACCTGCGTTTGGACCCTTTGCTGCTGCTGCCGGTCAACCAGCGGGCAGTGGACACACACACACTGTGCATAGAACCAAGGGACTGGACAGCAGAGACGTGGACAGGAGGTAGGAGTGCAGTCCAGCTGGGTGTCCTGCATGCTGTTTTACCTGATGGCTATGCAATGTCCCTTTCATCCTGCAGGGACTGGAGAGGAAAGGGGAAGGGTGGGGGTGGAAGGGCAGCACAGGTGGACGAGAGGAGTGGGCTGCAGATCCAGTGCAGGGCAGGGTGACCCCAGGCGAGGCGCACTCCCTGTAAAGTTCAGAGACACAGTGGATGTCACTTGTCCCTGCATTTTCAGTGCAGAGCAGAGGACCCTGGATTCCACGGATTTTGCAGAATGAGGAGCGGGCAGGCATGGACTCCAGCAGCTGCAGAGGGAGCACGGCAGGATGTCCAGGCTGCAGTGTGTCTGGCCAGCTGTGGGGAGACCACATGCAGGGCACCTGGAGCCACCTGGGCTGCCCAGGACCGGGGTCGCTCCCCAGCCCTCCTCCCCTGTTTCTGCGATAGTGGAGGTGGTTTTCAGTCAATTTGTTTTTTGTAATAAAACGAGACCCACCTGTGATGGTCCTGCAAGCTCTTTGCGTCTGCTGTAGTTCCTGCCCCCCGCCAGGCTCTGCGCAGCGGTCATCGTCAATACCGAGGCTCAGCCAAAAGCCCAGGAGGAGCGCTGACTTCAGAGACTCTCGAGGTCGTTGACACACTGACCAACGGATGGCTACCAGAGCTTCCCAAGGGACAGGCTGCTGAGCGGCTGTGCCACGGAGCCACCGCAGCCCAAGCGAAGGTGGCAGAGTAGGGCTCCAAGTGGTGGTGAGGACTGCGGCGGCCAGAACCTAGCTGGTCCCATCCCCCCACCCAGTCCCATCCGCACCAGGGTTCTGTGCCCTGGTGTCATGACGGTGGTGTCCAGAGTGGGAGTGTAGCACAGTGTGGCCCTGTGGCTGTCTGTGTCCTTGTGGGTGGCCTGCGGTTGGGGCAGTGAGGAGCGCATTGCTGTGGACTTTCCACAGTGTTGCAGGGGCAGAGTGAAGGCCAGGGCACCCACCCTCCTCCCTCCCGGTGTCTCCGTCACCGGCAGAGGCCCGGCGGGCGGTCTGGGCGTGCAAGGCTGCAGCTGTGTTCCGGGACTTTGTTTATAAAACAGGCACTGGGGCTGGGCCAGAGCGAGCCGGCCAAGCCGGCCCTGGGCAGCAGCTCGGGAGGCTTCACACCAGGCTGGAAGGAAGCAGCAGCCGCCCGCTGCGGGAGCTGGGCAGGAAGCCCAGGACGCAGTGGGTCCGTCCTTGCTGCCACTGTGGCTTCCACTACAGTCAGTAGCGGGGAGGACTCAGGGGCCGCTTGGTTTAGGTTCAGTCTCACACTGAGCCCAGTGGAGCAGAGGTCTCACCAGCTGTGAACAGACAGGGACTCGGGGTGGCCATGTCCTGTTCATCTCACGGACGGGCATTTGCAGCCTGGCTGTGATCTGCTGTGGTAACACGGGCCATGGCCTTCGCCAGGGACTAAGGTGACCAGCTGGGAGCATGGTGCTTCTTTCCTTGCTTTCCATTTGTCCCTAAATGCCCAGCTGTCCAGCTGCCTGTGTCTGTGTATCTGTCCCACTGTGGGGACATACACACGAGTGTCCTTCCTACCCTGGAGTTCCCCTGCTGATGCAGCACCCAGAGAGACCCAGGGCTGAGCCGCTGGCCGTGGTGGGCGTTTCTGCTCTGCTGAGTCCGCACAGACCAGCATGGACCTGAGGGTCAGGGTCGGGACAGACGGGTGCTGCCTCAGCCTCCCGCCACAGCCCTGCTGGGAGCTCATCAGCCGTGACCCCCGTGGGCCCGGAGGCAGAGCGGTGGGAGCTGAGTGTGGTGTCTC
>PVJX010027138.1:0-25156 GCA_004027295.1 Dolichotis patagonum | reverse complement strand
TCTCCTCTGTGGGCTCCTGGCTCTCTAATTTGTAAGGCGAATGCTGGGTGTGGTCAACCCGGAGCCTGTGGAATCTCAGGCAGGCCAGGCCACCGTGCTTTGTCCCAGGCAGGTCTCCAGGCAGTGCCCTGTGAGTGAAGGGTGGGCCTACAGGTCCCAAAGAGTCAGGCGAAAATGCTGGTTTCTGCAAGGTTCCTGGTCCCAAACATACCTGGCCAAGATGCCAGTCTCCGCAATATCCCCAATCCAAACAGCCCGGGCCACTCTGCTGGTCCCAGAGGTTCAGGTCCCAAACAGACAGGCTGTGATGCTGGTCTCTGGGAGACTTCCTGGGGGTGAAGGGCGGGGCTATGGGCCCAAACAGACCTGGCCCAGATGCCGGTCTCCAGGCAGTTCCCTGTGGATGAAGGGCGGGCCTACCAGTCCCAAACAGTTGAGCCAAGATGCAGTTATGCACAGCCTTTAATCCAAACAGCCCGGGCCACTCTGCGGGTCCCAGAGGTTTGGGTCCCAAACAGACAGGCCACGATGCTGGTCTCTGCAAGGCTTCCTGGGGGTGAAGGCCATACTTCAATCTTTTACAAGGCTACTGATACATAGCAAGATACTCCTCTAGTCAGTCACACAATCACAAGGGTAAGCAGTTAGTACTCTGCAGTGTACAAACTCTACTTGGTAAGTTACTTACGGTATCCAAATTACTATTATGAAATAGGTTCTCTTGGGTGATTTTGTCCAACTGAAAGCCAATGTGAGTGTTTGGAGCTCATTTTTAAGACAGGCCAGATTTGGCTGTGATGACTGGTAAGTTAAGATGTATGTAATGTGTTTTTGCGTCTATTTATAATGAGACTATGGGCAGCTTCCCATTGTAAATTGCGGAGCGTTTGTAGGTGGTAAATAAACACAGCAATGTTGTTCAACACCTAGTAATTAAGGAATCACAAATTAAGATCATAATGAGATATCATTCTATCCATATGAAAATAACAAGACCAAATGCAGTGAAAGGATGCACAGAAATGAGACCTATCATAGATTGATAGATGTAAACAATGGAAAATAGTACCACAGTTTTGTTTTTTAATAATGTCTTTTTTCTTTTTTTGGTCCTGGGGATCAAACTCATGACCTTGTGCTTGCCAGGCAGGCGCTTCTGCCACTGCGCTAAACCCCTGGCCCGTACCACAGTTTCTTAATAAACATACACTTACTGTTGACTAAACAGGCTCAGTCCTAGGCATTTCAGAGAAATCAAAACTTAGGTCTTGCACAGACATAAATTGTTCATAGCAGCTTTACTGCTAATAGAAAAGAACAACTTAATGCTTGTAATGTTTAGTATTTGATTGACTTTTGCAGGCCTAAAGCCAGTAGTCTGAGCATATCTGGAGGACAATGATATGTAGTGTAGCAACTACAGGGATTCCCTTCTGAAGGTGGTAGCCATTGTTAGTTCCCTATTACCTTGTTTTAAAGTCTTGTATCACTTTCATTGTTTTGTTTTTGTTTTAATTTTTTTTTTGAGCTTATTATGTCTGAAGATATGGGTGGCTGTTTTAAAGATAACAAGAGGCATTATGGTATTCATTATTGACTTCCTATTATCTTGAAGTCCTGTATCACTTTCACTATTTTGTTTTGGTTGGCTTTAATCTGTTTTCTTTGGTTTTATTCTTTTTTAAAATGAAAAAATACTGTATGTCTGGGTATAGATTCATTTTGTTATGGCTAACTGGAATTCTGTATCCCTCACATCAGATTCTTTTTCCATGCTTGGGAAATTTTCTGCTACTACTTCTGCAAATAGTTTTTTAATATTTTTGTTGACTGCTGCTTTTTCATTGACACCAGTTAATTTTATATTATTTTTCTTTGCATCATCTGGAAGTTGTTGAATTGCTATTCCCTGATCCTTTGTTATTTTCAAGAAATCTTTCCTTTCATGACTGTTACCTATGATCTGGTCTTTAAGGTCTGAAATCTAACATCAGTTTATCCAAGTACATTTTCTAGCTTTCAGTGGAATTTTAAATTTCACAGATATCTTTTTTTTTTTTTTTTTGGTACTGGGGATCACTTGCCAGGCAGGTGCCACGACTGAGCTAAATCCCCAGCCCCCAGATACCTATTTGAATCCATTTCACACATTGTATTACTTTCACATATTGATCATTCATGATTTCCATCCTCTTCCTGTCATCATCTATTTTTTTAATCTATCTTTTCTCTAGATTTGCTGAGCAATTCCTTTATGAATGCTGGCATTTCTTTTCTTTTTTTTTTTTTAACCTGAGAGGTTATTTCTGATCTGATTTCCTCTATAGCCTCATAGATGTGTTTCTTTACTTTGGTTGCTATCATTTTAGAAATTTCAGGTGTGTGTATTCTGTTTTCCTCTATCTTGTTGTCTCCTGGACTTGTTCTTGGTGATCTGGAGATCTGAGGTTGCATTTTGCTTCTGTATCTTGTTGTTTTCTATTTCAAAAGTTTTTGTTTTGTTTTCTGTGGCAATCCTTGTAAACTTTTGTAGTAGTGAGCTTTATCAATGTTATCAAGGCCTCTCCACTCAAGCTCTGCCTTTTAGGGATGTTCTCTGTGTGTAGAAGTTTCTTGGCTTGTATCTGTTTAAAGATCTTATCTTTCCAGTTTGTTAATCGGGAGACATTGATATCTGTTAGGTTCAGTACCCTGTCCTTTGGTGCTAGAAAGTGTTTGAGGTTATTGCCCCATAACTTCCCAGTATTTTTACAGAAGTGAGAACAATCAAAATGTATATGAATCCTAGCTAAAGTAGCATAATTAGTAATAATAATGACATCAAATGAGGTTTAGAGACTGATGACCTGTGGTAAGTTAATTTTGTACCTTGAAAGATAGAAGCAAAATCTAAGTTACGTAACAGAACCAATCATGAATTGGAAGCTTGTATATAAAGTGTTTCCCCTTGGTAGAGTGATTTTATGCTGTGGCTGGGAAATTTAAGAAGGATAGTGGATAGAACAGAGATAACTGAAAAGAAATAAGGCAGAAGCCAGGTTGGAGGATTAAAGATGATCATGGAAGCATTGTGAAACTAGAGAAGGCAGAAGAGAAAGAATGAAGGAGCAAGCAAGGGATTATCCAAGTTAACCGGAATTAGAGAAGCTATTCACTTATATGAAAATATTTATTAAGTCTGTAGAAGTAAGTCGAGGAAAGGGAGAAAGAAGATGAATAGATTAGAACAAAAAATAAGTAAAAGACCAAAAAAAAAAAAAAAAGCAAAAAGAAAGGGGAACAAACCAGCAAGACAAGACAAAACAAAACAACAACAACGAAAGTACTGGATAACACTGCCAAGCCTGCGGTAGTTCGTGCTGGAGTTGAGGCTGATCTTGGCCTCCAGATGTGGGGCCCTGGGGCCAGAGTCTTCAGCCAGTACTTTCTGAATCTAACTCAGCACCCTCCCACTCCTTACCATGTGTCTCTTGGCAGCATGTCTCTCCCAGTTGCTGTGCTGTCTTCAGACAGATACAGGAATCTGTTCATAGTCCTGTGCACTGTTAGCTCCTCCTGGTCCTTGCTCAGCCTTCTGTGTTCTTCTACTGGCAGGTCTTGGTCCTCTCAGGTCATTTGTTGCGGGGTGGGATGGGATGCTGTGATACGATCTGGTCCTTTGCTCCTGCTGTTGCAGTCCAAGCGTGCTCAGTCTCAATTCTTTCTCGTCTCCTGAGGTGGGCTGCTAACTTCCCATTCATTGCTTCACAAGTTCTGCTGCCCCTTTGCCTCTGCTGTAGTCCTTGGTTGTGACGGAGGGTATAATGGGATGCCTCTCTGCTTCTGCCCCTGAGAGCACGGGGACAGCTTGGGGCTGAACAGTCCTGAGGTGCACGGTTGTTTAATTTTCCATGCCTCTCTAACCACAGGTCATGGAGGAAGGGTTAGCTGTTCTATTTACTACGCGCCTCTGTTGTTTTTAATCTGGTTCCCGGCAGTTCCAGTTAGTGCTCTGGTGCACAAAAGAAAAAAGAAAATGAAGAAAAAGAAAAGAAAAAACAACAGAAAAGGAAAACTGGATGATTGTCATAGATAGAGCAGCTTATGTCTGCAGAATTTACTGCTGGACTGTAGCATCTTCTATTTGGAGGAAGGGAAAAGCAGGGGACTTTATATTCTAAGTCTATGATGTATGGGTTGATTTAGACACACTATTCTAATATATATATATATATATATATATATATATATATATATATAATTGTTTTTTCTTGTTTTAAGATTCCGAGTATTATAGGCAGTTGTCCTGATCCAGTGACCCACCAGCAGCTGGGTGGGCTGGCTGGCTGGCCAATTTTTTAAGGCCTTTATCTATGTTTTGTTTGATCTATTAGTCTCTTATGTCAGATTAATCTTAGTTTTAGGGTGTATGTCCCTCCCTTTTCTTCCCATTACCTATATTTTGGTTGAATTGCTCTGAGTAGCCCTGAACGAGGCTCCCCTTCTATTCAGCCATGTTGTCTCCTCAGCTGACGTAAAATTACAAGAAGCATTATTTTCATTTCTTGTAACTTCTTCTCTGACAGTAACCTAGTGTTTTTGCAATAAAAATTTACTGACATTTTCTTTGCTCAATTTTTTTAGTGTATGTTGGTATAAGGTCCTTAGTATCACTTAATACTCAACATTATTAAGACATTTTGTATACTGTAATTCATTCAAATCATGAGAATGACTGTAAGTGCTATTTGAAAGCTTTTTATGTTTTTCACTAATATTTATTGTGGGATTAGTTTGCTCAGTAGTATGCTAGCCACTACAAACATATAAAGAAGCAGTTTCTTCCTGTAAAGAATTTACAGGTTGGGGCCACATGTATAGCTCAGCAGCAGTGCCTGCCTGAAAAGCCCAAGGTCCTGAGTTTGAGTCCCAGTACGATAAAAAAATTTATAGGCTAGTGCTGGATATAAAGATGAGCAAGAATGTTTAGTGCAACATAAAAAATGCTTTTTCTTTTGACTGAAAAATGTCTAGAATAAAAGTAAAAAAGGTTTAGAAAAGGCATTTTAGCTAGATAATGTTTAAAATGGGATGACCTCCGGCCAGCTTTACTGGAGAAATAAATACCAAATTCTCAAATATAAAAATTCCTAAATTATTTTACAGTGTCCTACCTCTGAAGAATTAGGTCCTGTGGGGTTTCCCCTCAGACTGCCTTCTTATTTTATGATGCTTCTGCCTCCGTTACCTTGCCTTAGTTAATTATGATTATGTTAGAGATAACTGTGACCAAGGTGAGAACAACGCTCTAGATTTTGGAAGGGGCCTACTTCACACTAAGATGTGGAAGAATCCTTTCTTTTTTTTGGTACCAGGAACCAAACTCAGGACCTTACACTTGCCAGGCAGGTGCTTGTGCTGCTGAGGTATGTCCCTGGCTCTAGAAACTATTTCTTTTAATTCCTAATAAAGTAGTTGTTATGGCTTGTGTCTGGATGTCCCCACAAAGCCTCATGCAGTCATGGAGGTGGGCTTCTAGGGTTTGTGAATGACTCACAGTTCAATGCTGGGATTAGGAGTGTGAGTGCTCCACCTAAGGGGGTGTGGCCTGCACACAATAAAAGAGACAGAAAGACTCTTCTCTCCATGCTCCTCCCCTTTTGCTCTTATTATTTGTGCTGTTTTCTGTTGCCATGAACTGTTACCCTCTGTCACGTGCCACTTCGCCATGGAGCCAGCTGATTATGGACCAAAACCTCCACAAACTGTTGAACTAAATAAATCTTTCCTTTCTTCATTTTGAGTGTTGGGTGTTTTTTCTCAGCAATGAGAGAAAAGTAACCAAGACAGTAGAGAACATTTGTTAAGATTTTATTGATGGTTTAACCATGTTGGAAGGAAAATACAATAGAGAAGATAATTTAGAATTATTATACAGGAACATTCCCATGCAGCAGAATGTTTTTCAAACCCACTTTTTTGTTTATATACAGGCTGCCTCCACCAATAGGAGAACAGCCAGTATCTCTCTTGGAATAGAAGCTAAGTATTCAAAATACTTAGGGAAAATGAAAGATGTACATATTTCTTAGACTATGATCTCTATCTTTCTGCTTTTTTGTTTTTTTCTTTTTTTTGAGACAGAATCTCAGTATGTAGCCTAGGCTGGTTTCAAACTCACTGTGCAGCCCAGGATGGCCCTGAATTCATGATCCTCCTGATTCATTGTCCCAAGGGTTGGGATAATAGACATGCATCACCACTGCTGGCTGTGCTGCACTTCCTGAGTCCCATTTTCTTCCCCAAGACTGACACCTTCCAGTATAATTTGTTGGAAATGTTACTGTACCCAAGTTTACTGCTTGCCACTCAGAAAGAACAGTGACTTGAGGATAAGTTGTTGGGACAAGGAAGAAGACTTACATGGAAAGCTAGTTAAACTGAAGAAAGACGCTATGGCCAACAAAGAGCATTTTTCTTAGTATGTAGGTGCAAGGCATATATAGAGAGTTGTGGGAGACAGGCTGTGCTAGAGTAGTGACATATTCTAGGATATTACCAAGTTCAGGTGGTCTGCTTTCTAATGAAAGGTCTGCTGTTAACTGCAAGTCACAACTGCAAGAACTCTCAGTTCTATAAGTCTAAAAAAGAGTTACTGATGAGAAAATTTTATGACTCTCTTCTTCATTCTTGTAGGAGTCATTAACCCTGAAAAATCTTAGTTATTCAGTAGGATTCAAAGGGCATCTTTCATGAGAGTGTATAGAGGAACATGGTGAAATGCAATTGTCACCAGAGAACAAGCAGACATCATGGTGAGGCTGTTGTCACCAGACAAGAGAACTAGAAGCCACTTTCCTCAGCCACTTTTTTCACCTGTTAGGTAGCTTCAATTAGAGGTGTCATTTACAGCAAAACTAGTGTTCAGTTGTGTTATGTCCATAATCAGTGATTTTTAAAATATACTGAAAGCAAGTGGAGTTGGGAGATTTATTTAGGATTTCCCTTGGCTATAGGAATATCTGCTGAGGAGAACTTTGGCTCCTATTGATAAAGCACCCATGTATTAGTTACTTTTCTCTCATTGCTGAGACAAAATACCTGACACCCAAAATTAAAGCTCACAATTTATGGAGATTTTAGTCCATAATCTTCTGGATCCAAGGCAGGGCGGCTCATGGCAGAGGGCAACAGTTCATGGTGGCAGAAGATAGCAAAAGCAACAAGAGCAAAAAGGGAGGAGTGTGGAGAGAAGATTGTTCCTGTTTCTTATATTGTATGTAGACCACTCACCCTTGGGTAGATGTAGCACTCATACCCATAATCCCAGCATTGGACCATGAATTAGTCACAAACCCTAGAAGCCTGCCCCCATGACCATACGAGGATTTGGGGGAACATCCAGACACAAACCATAACAATCCATCTTCAAATAATCCCAAAATAGTGTAAGTATATATTTTAGTTCTAAATTATAGTTAGGTAATCCTTTGTTAAGTCAGAAGGTGTCCAGTTCAGCCTGAAATGCGCCAGGATCATTGCATTTACTTTTCATTCTTTATCAAATTAAAAAATAATAAATTAAACTTAGAGTTTCCAGTTAAGTTTTTCCTGTTTTCTGTCATTAAAAATTAAACTAACAATATAATAACTCATAAAGTGGAAATTTCAAGATTCTTTAGGAGACTTTTTATCAAATTCAACATTATCTCCATTTTGGCTAAACTTGGCCTTGTTTCTATGTATTGATATTTACAGAACTGGTTAGGACTTTTCTTTAACCCTTCAGTTGTCTTTAAGCAAATGCAAATCAGTCTAGCTGAGGTGTGGATGTGTAGTTTTTATTCCTTTTATATTTTCCTGTGTTTTTTTGAGGGGAGGGACTGTACCAGGGATTGAATTTATGACCTCACATTTGCCAGGCAGGCACTTATGCCACTGAGCTAAATCCCCAGCTCCAATGTGTAGTTTTTGAAGCAAGGCAATAGATCAATATCACCCTGCCTCCATAGCTTCCAAAAATCATGTGTGAGACTGATGGGAGGGAGAGCCATGTTCCATGCTGTTGGCTGGGATGGATCCTTGAGATAAGAGGCTATGACTTACCAGGGCATAAAAGATTACACATCAGTGCTGAAGCACTGACCTCAAAACATTAAATACTACCTCACATCATGTTATGCAAATTACTCTTTTTGAGTGCCCTTTTCTCTGCACATTGCAGAGGTGATTTCAGGCCATCAACTTAGCCTATCTAATGGCAGTCACATATTTCCTGCCACTCTCACAGTCATTCATTTGCGAGTCACTCCCCTCATTAAGAATTAATAAAACTTGGGTTCAGCCTTGGGTTGTGGCCTTTATTATAGTTAACCATCACCCTAGCTGTACTTAGGAGCTCTTTAGGCTGCTACAATGATAAATAAGCCTTTAATGCCTTTATTATTGTCATGGGTTGCACTGGCAGTGGTAGATTGGAATTAGCTTATTAGAATTTCAATGACTTTTCCATGGGAGTACAAATATAAACTTCTTGGAATGTGATGTGGACTGGGAAGGGCTCTGTATCCATAAAATTGTCAAGCACTTCTATTCCTCTGTCTGACTGTTCATTGACCCTTGGAATGTGACTTCTTACCAGTGACTGAAGTATTGGAATGAACTCTAGTAATCATCTTTATATTTCTACCAATGAAAGTTACAAAGGATAAAAAAATCCCACAAAAATACAAACAAACAAAAATAAAACAAACAACCAAACCAAACCAAAAACAAAACAAAACAAACAAACAAAAAACCCAAAAGCCTCAGTTTGTAAAGATTATGTCTCAGGTAGTATTCAGGGCGTTTCTACTTATATTCTATTGAGTAGAACAGAATTTTGTTACTACTATTATCTCTAAGGAATAAGTAGAAACTATAGCATTTTGTGTGTGTGTGTGTGTGTGTGTGCTGGGAGTCAAATATACAAGATCTTGTACATGCCAGGCAAGTGCCGTATCACTGAACTATATTCCCAGAGGACCCTCTCGTGATTTTATTTTGGAACAGGATCTAAGTCACCCAGGCTGGCTTGAACTTGTGTTCCTCCTGCCTCCACCTCCAGAGCAACTGAGATTCTAGGTGTGTACTACCTAGAAAAAAATGTAGTTTTCATTCAAGTCATTTGTGAATACCTTAGTGATTCCATTTCCAAAGAAGACTGGTAAGTGGGCATTGATGGCAGATGAACAGGCTCTGAAGCCATGAGAAATAACTGGGCAGTGTTGAACATAAGCATGACCTGGACTGATTTGCATGCTAAAAGGAGCATTTTGACTGCTGTGTGAAGAATGGAGGATGCAAAAGTCAAGCAAAAAGACCAGATTAAAAAATCTGTGATATAAAATAAATTCTATTAATTTGTCTTCCTAGTAATTTTTAATAGATTTCTGCTTAAAAACTTTACCTTACAGCTAGGAGAATATCAGATGTTACTTCTCCAAGTTTTTATTTGCTTGACTATTTATTAAATAGTTGCTTCCAAATAGCACAAAGTCAATTAAAAATATAAAAATCTTTTTCTGAACTCCTACTTCAATGAGATGGTTGTCAGATTTTATTGAAAGAAAGTCCTGTTTGTATATTAAATATAAAGCTTGAACAAAACTTTTTAACAATTTAATATATATTTGGTATACTACTAGTCTTTATGTAATTCATTGAGATTAATGTTTTCAACAAAACAAGAAAATCCCATGACAAGCTCTGTTCTATCATACTCTTGCTCTCCTGGAAAGACTAGATTTTGAAATATATTTTCCTCTTAATAAATGTATCTGTCCATTGAGAAACCAGACTACATAGTTGATATAATTGAAAGAAGTAGAGGCAATCCTTATGGAGGAGTAAGTCTATATTATGACAACAAGAAAATATTCTTCAAAAATTACTTAGAGGTTTGACTGTTACTTTGTATTTTTTCATATTAATCATTCCCATCAAATGTTCTTAATAATACATAGATTTTTTTTCACTAAGGAGAGGGAAATCATGCTTCATTTCTGAACAGACATACCTTCCAAAGGCTCTGAAAATGCAGCTTATGTTATGCATGCTTGAGGGCAAAGTAGAGGGAGAGAAGAATGTGAGAGGGGAAAGAAGCCAGGAAACAAGTCATTAGTTTTTCATGAATTAAAGTGCATTAAATCTGAGCTCCAAAATTGCTAGATGTGTTTCCTACCTTGATATCAAAGCCAGTCTATTGGACAGTAATCTGGTAAGAGGAATTAGGAAAATACTACTTATTATAAGTATTTCTTTCATTTCCTCAATGAAATCATTAATTTAGGAAGGCATCACTTGGTGGGTCAGTGGTACATATAAGGCACATAAAGAACTCCAAAAGTCTGTTTTCTAAGGGTGACAGTGATAGTGATTGATGACAAAGTATCTGCCTATAGATAACCTAGGAAGAATAATGTTTCAATATTTTAATGCTTCATTTCAGTGTGGATTGGTGTTGAATAGAATTACTTTAGAAGTTCTTTGATAAGCAATATGTAGCCATATCAATTTTTTTTTTTTATTGGTACCAGGGATCAAACTCACAACCATGCATTTGCAAGGCAGGCACTTATGCCGCTGAGCTAAATCCCCAGAAGCCATATCACTTTCACACTTATGCTATCCAGTGATTCTATAAGGGGTCCATGAAGTTAATTTAGCTGGAATAGGCCAGTCTCCAAAATCTAAGAATGGTCAGTTGTTTCAGAAGTTGTTGATTGGTTTATGAATTAGACTGATAGGTTGATAGGTTCTGATTAAGTTGATAGGTTTGTGAATTGAATTCCTTCTTATTCTGATGATGTATAGATGTAATTTGAATAACACCCTAGTTTATGAACATGAGATGGTGGGGGTCAGCTCTGAAGTTATGGACTGAAAAATGTCAAAATGTCTTTTTTCCTAAAAGGAGCACATCTTTTTTTTTTTTTTTTTTAATTTGAAATTGTCACCAAACTCCAAATTATGTGTCATGTGCTAGTCAAAATAAAAGCTCTTCATTCTGTGAAAAATGAGGCCTTTTTAATAATTTAGAACTGCTTATGTCTTTAAAATGTCTCTTTGGAAGCATATGAAGTATTATAGGAATTAAAACTTGATAATCACAATGTTTTCCAAATAAAAGGTCACCATATGTTGCCAAAATCTTAAATGGGAGTTTAAGTTCAATGACTCACAGATGACTGATTTAGTTGAATTTATTTTTTCCATAATAATTATCTTTTGAAAGAAAGAAAAATGTTCTCTTGGTTGTGTGTAGCTTCCAGTCATTCCACTGAATGGTATCAATCTCCACAGTGGGAAGTTACTTGATCTGATTCCTTTCCCAGTAATCATCAAATAAAACATTAATTAAGACTAAAGGGAAAGATAGAAATGTAATGGAAACATAACATTTTAAACTAGTGAATAAGTTAATGGGGAGAATTTTTAGGGGAGGAGAGAACAAAGGAAAGGAATAGATATTAGAAATGCTAGGGATGTGGGGTCCAGGAAGAGAGAAACCAGTTTGTTCTTCCTGTGAGTCAGCAAAAGTCATACTGGGTCTAGGAGAAGTACAACAAGGAGTTAATTCACCCTTCCTAAAAGCTGCACAAACCTTTTAGGGCCCAGGAAGAGAGAAACCAGTTTGCTCTTCTTGTGAGTCAGCAAAAGTCATACTGGGTCTAGGAGAAATACAACAAGAAGCTAATTCACCCTTCCTGAAAGCAGCAAAAAACCATTTAGGGCCCAGGAAGAGAGAAGTCAGTTGACCCTTCCCATGAGTCAGCAGAAGTCATCCTGAGTCTGGGAGGAGTACATCAAGAAGCCAATTCACTACTCCCATAAGCTATGCAAACCATGTGGAACCCAGGAAGAGAGAAACCAGTTTGCCTGTCCCATGAGTGAACCAGTGTGCAGGCCTTGAGAATCAAAAATCATCCTCCTGTCAGCAATCAGCTGGTTCAGAAGACAGGGTGAGTTGATAGTAACTGAGGACAGCTAAATGCTTGTATTGTTTGATTGATTTTTCAGGGCTAAGACCAGTAGTCTGTGCATCTATTAGGAGGATGATGGTATGCGTATAGTAAATATGGGGGATTTCCCTCTGCCTCATTTTTGAAATCCAATATTGTTCTCACTGTTTTGTTATGTTCCAATTAATTGCTTTTGATTTATTCAATGTTATATTTTGATTGTTTTTATTCTGTTTTGTTTTATTTGATTTTACTATGTCTGATGTTAGGACAACTATTGTGAAGATAACAAGATATATTATGGTAGCCATTGTTGATTTCCTATTATCCTGCTTTGAAGTTCTGTACCATTTTCACTGTTTTGATTGGCTTTATTTTGCTAGGTTTTACTCTCTTTAAAATTAAAAATATATAAAAATAATTATGCTAGGTAAAATTAAGATATGAGGAATGCTAAAACTGTGGCATGAATTATTAAAATGAAAGAAGTGGTGATCCAGGAGTGAAGTGTTGGCTGATGATCTTTGAAAAGTCAAGAACTTCAAGGTATTATTTTCTTCAGCACACAATTTTGTGGGTGAAATACAACTATCATTCTTTAAATCAACATGGACTGTGAATAGCCAAAGTACCAAAGACAACCTAAATTGAAATTTTCGAACTCATCCTTCAAATAATACAAATCAATTAAAATAAAGAATGAAAAAACAAACAAATAAGACCCCACCAAAAGGTCAAATCTTCAGTGTAAGTAGGAAACAGAGTACTTCTGTAATGGCAAACAGAAACACCAAAATGACAACCAGGATTTGGAGGCAGATTTATTTATGACAAGGGTCACTAATCAGGATCATTCTCAAAATACCAGGCCCTGATCTCTGGTGGCCTAGGGCTTATATGAGATAGGCAAGCAGAGAGTACAGCAGCAGAATGGTTTGTCAATTGGGGATTGGTTCTTACAATATGCATCACAGTGACCAGCCATTTTTAAGACAGGAGTCGGGGCCCTGAAGCAAGGCCAGCAGATTGCTGTAGCTGCTGGTTTCAAACAGGAACCTAAAGAGAATTCTTTCTGTGGTCTGTTGGCCATTTAGAACTTTGGAAATGGAATGGTCAATTTATCAGAAAGAAATAGCAGGTGAGTATGGCAGACTTTAGGGGGCTTGCAGGGGAGAGACACTGGCGCCTCGGGACCTGCACCATGTGGTTGACTTGGGGTGCCAGGAGAACAAGGAGCTCCACCCCTCTGTGGGGGGCGGCTGAGAGTGTGGCAGACTTTCGGCAGCCTGAAGGAGAGAGACCCTGGTGCATCAGGACCTGCACTGTGTGGTTGACTCAGGGTGCCAGGAGAACAAGGAGCTCCACCCCTCTCTGGGGGCGGCTGAGAGTGTGGTAGACTTTCGGGGGGCTGAAGGAGAGAGACCCTGGCACATCGGGACCTGCACCATGCTGTTGACTTGGGGTGCCAGGAGAACAAGGAACTCTTCCTGTCTCTGGGGGGTGACTGTGATCCTGCCTGCGTGTGGGCTGAGAATCAGACATCTCATGTTGTCCTGTCCCCCATCCCGTGTCCCCCCTCCCCCTCCTCCCTGCCTAGCAAGTGGGAGCCAGTGAACTACACATCTTGTGAAAAGATTGGCTATGTTATTTAGCTCTCCTTATGCTCTCCATATGCAAAAATAAGGACAATCATTTGGAAGAGGACAAGAGACAATATGACAGATAGTGAAGATCTCTGGTTGTCTAGCTTTGACATTTATGCTTTCTTATGTCCCATTCTGTTATGTTTTGTTGTGTTTCATTTTACTCCCTTTTAAAATTAAAAAAACAAAAGACAGGAGTCACCAGAACTGGAACAGGAACTATTGCCTATCTTGGTGACTAACAAACTGAAGTATACTGATTGGTGGGGGTATCTTCTGCTACATTTCCACTTCACATACTTGCAGCTAGAAAAGTAACATTAATTTATTTGTTTGTGTGCATGTGTGTGTGTGTGTGTGTAGCTGTTCCTTGAGCTTCCACCAGCTTTGCAGAGAGCAAGGCTATTGAAAAACTGACTTTAAGACAGGACAAGAAAGATCGAAGTAAAATTACCATCAGAAAAGAAAGTCTTCATCAAATGCAAAAATATTGACAAGAAGACCTTGTATATTAGTGAATTGACTGCAGATACGAGACTTTAAAGGATGCAAACTTAGAAATTGTTGCTTCTGATATGAATAGGATTAAAAAGGGAAAAGAGATGAATTTTAAAAATTAAATAATGAAAACAAACAAATGGAACAGGTAGAAATTGAGGATAATGAAAGACCAACAACAACAACAAACAAAATCCACAGGGTTCAAAATGTAAAAATCTGTCCTCTAAGACTAGAGTGTCATAAATTAAAGAAACTTTGTCTCAGTGACACAAATCGAGGAGTCATTCTTTAATTAAGAATATGTGAAATCAGGTGTGGTTAGCACATGCCTGGTTCACAATCAAACAAAAAACAAAACACAATAAAACAAAATAAACAAATGGCAAACTCATCCAAAACTAATACTTTACCTTACCCATGAAATGTAAGGTAAAAGTTTCAACTTCAACAAAGCTACTATAAGAAGAAAATAAAAAATGACAATCCAAGTATTTTAGCTAATGAAATCTTCCTTTTTTATACAAACATATCAGAAAAAGAACTGTAAACACCATTCTGAAATAAATATTCTCAAATATTTGATGATATAAACAGTTCCAACAAACTAGAACTAGAAATTTTAAAAGAGACATATATGTAGCAAACCCATAAAGAAATAAAATGATGCTTGATAAAACATAGGAGAAAAAAAAGAGAGAAAAATCATCTTAAAAAAGACATTATAAGATGCCTGAGAAATAAAAGTAAGAAGACATAAGAAAATTAGCACTGAGATAAAAAAAAAAGGCAAAATAAGAGTGATAGTAGTAAAAAAACAAACAAACAAAACCAAAACCACTTTTTCTCTGACTCTCATGCTTGTCACGTGAGGAAGGAGGCTCAAATCTACAGACGCATACTGAGGGCAGGTGACTCCAGAGGTCTCCAGGGAGAAACGCACAAGTGAAACGGAGCAGTGGATGCTGTGAGCTATAACAGCTATAACAGGCTGCTGTGTACCCTGAATAGGGTGTGTGGCTATTGTTATTACCGAGTGTACTGCATTAGTCAAAGTGGCATGGTTGTTTTGATCAGTGGTTCTTCCTGGTATGCCAATATGGAGATTGTCTGGGGGACATAAGCAATACCAAAGAACTGAGTGATAGGCCAAGTAGCACCAACCTTTTATCTCTAGTAAACTGAAGAGGCAAGATCTTGGCATAGACTAAAGAGGCACCTAGAAGACATCTCTGAGAGGTAAAAACTTCATAAGGAGATCTGGATACCTGTAATAAAATTACCTACCATAAGCAGTTTCTAAACATCAATGCAGAAAACAAGTAAAAAATTGACAAGACACGAGCACAGTACAACCTCAGATCTCCAGCTTATTTATAGTTAACTCGGAAGGCATTGAGGAGGAAGGAATCAAAATCCACCCAGCTAACCTTTCCGAAATGGTAGCCATAAAAGTAACAAAACAGAGGGATAAATCTCAAAAAATTACATAGTTAACTAAAGAGATGATGATCATATGAAGGACATGGTTAGTGAATATAGCGAATATACGGATAAAAAAAATAAAGGAGCTAAGGAAAGTTATAGAACTATGAATACCTAAAACAGGAAAGAATTACAGAGAGATGGACCCCCAAGATCCGGCCATGGCCATTGTGGAACCCAGGAGCCTGCACAAAGAAGCAATTCACCCGCCCTCTTGGTAAGCACTTGCCTCTGGCGTGAGCCAGGAGGAGACCCAGTAGTGTCTCCTGAGCTTTTAGGTGTGCGGGCTTGGAATCAAACATCCCACCCCACTCCATTAGCAACTTGGGAGAGAGGTCTGAGCATCTCTTGGCAGGATGACTCTATGCAACATAGCAAATATGGGGGGGTCTCTTCTATCTTGTCTTTGAAAGCAAGTGTTTTCAGTTTTGTTTCATTATGATTAATTGCTTTACTCTATTCAATATTCTCTTTTGACTGATTTTATAATGTTCTGTCTTTGATTTGATTTTGCTATATTTAATTGACTAGACAACTATTGTGAAGATAATGAGATATACTATGGAACCTATTACTGTTATCCCAGTAACCTGCTGTGAAGTTCTGTACCAAATTCACTGCATTGTCTCAATTGGCGTAGTTCTGTCTTGTTCTGTTGTATTTCTACTACTTTCAAAATAAAAATTAAAAAATACATAGAAAAAGAAAAAAGAATTACATTTCATGAAACAGAGTCAAACAAATATCCATGAGATTAAAAGTTCTATTTAAAGTATATACAGAAGAATCAGTTAATGTGAGGATAGAATATCAGAACTAGAAGACAGGTTTATTGTTAGTAACCATCAAATGAAAAATTTCTTAAAAGAGGCAAGAGGCCATGAAAAATCAATTCAACAACTGCTATGTAAGGCAAAACTCTCAAAATAATTTCTGAAAACAAGCATAACCCTAATGGCAAAACTAGACATGGATCCAACCAAAAAAAGAGAATTACATGTTAATCTCCTTAATGAACATAGATGCAAAAATCCTCAATAAGATACTGGCAAGCAGAATGCAGCAAAACATCAAGATGTTAAATACCATGACCGAGAAGGACTCATACCAGGGATGCTGGGATAGTTCAACATACACAAATCAATAAATGTGGTACACCATATTAACATAACCAAGGACAAAAAATATATAATATATTAATAGATGTGGAAAACACATTTGATAAAGTGCAACACCATAAAAAACCCACAGAAAATTAGAATAGAAAGTATTTAGCTCAATTTGATAAAATCCATCTATGACAAATCAATAGCCAATGTCATACTGAATGGTCAAAACTGAAAACTTTCACCCTAAAATCTGGAAGAACTCAAGGATGCTCCCTATCATTGCTTCTATTTAATATAGTTTTGTAAATATTAGCTAAAGCAATTAGACAAAAGAAAGAAATAAAGGAATAAGGATAGGAAAAGAAGTTAAAACTATCATTATTTGTGGATGACATGATATTCTACACGGAAGACCCCTAAAATTCCACTGAAAGACTTCCAGAAATATAACCAACTTCAGTAGTGTAACTGGATACAACACTAAAAAAATCAATAGTATTCCTGTACACAAATAACAAGCTCACTGAAAGAAAAATTAGGAAAACAATAGCTTTCATAATAGCATTAAGAGAAATGAAATAGGAATCTAAAAAGGAAGCAAAGACATTTATATTGAAAACAGTTAACTATACATCTTGTGAAAAGATTGGCTATGTTATTTAGTATGAGCTCCCCATATGCAAAGATATGGACAACCATTTGGAAGAAAACAAGAGAGAATATGACAGATAGTAAAGATCTCTGGTTGTCTAAAATTTGAAATTTATGCTTTCTTATGTCCCGTTCTGTTTTGTTGTGTTTAATTTTACCCCCTTTAAAATGAAATTTAAAAAACAGATGAAATAGAATAAAACCCAAGCAAACAAAACAATGAGACAGACACAGGATTTTAAAATAAGATAATAAAGAATTAACAATGGCCACCACTTCAGAAGGAGATCCTCCATATATGCTGCACTGCATGTTGTTTTCCTCTTAATAGATGATCAGACTACTGGCTTTAGGCCTGCAAAGTCAGTGAAACACTGAACAGTACTCACATTAAATTGTATTTTACCTCATTAGCTATCATCACAGCCTGGGTTTCTCTGGATCAGCTGATCACTTACGCTCATGGTGGGGAGGTAAAACTTGGCTCTTCTTGTCTCCCTGCCTATGCACCAGAAGGGGCTGGCGTCTGGCTCTCTCTCAGTCAACCCGTGCATGGTGCTGACTCACAGGAGGTCTTAGCTTATTGTTGACTTCTTGTTTTGCTTCCCCACAGTCCGTGAATGCTGCCAGCTCACAGGAGAGGGCTGGCATCTGGCTCTCCCCCAGTCAGCCTGAGCATGGCACCAATTCACAGAAAGTCTTAGCTTCTTTTTGACTTCCAGGTCTCCTTCCCTGCAGTCCGCTCCACTATTCCCCTTCTTAGTGTCTTCCCAAAGAGTTTTTCTTCAGTTATTGTCATGGAAGTGTCTTATTTTTCCATTAATTTTGAGAGACAGGCTTGCAGGTACATCAATCTAGGTCGGAAGGTTTTTTTTTTTTTAATTTTAAGGATAATAAAATTTAACAAAGCAAAACAAACAGAATAAAGTCAATCAAAAAAAAAGCAGTGAAGTTGATTCAGAACTTCAAAGCAGGATACTAGGAAAACAAAAATGGCTACCATAGTATATCTTCACAATAGTTGTCCATTCCATCAGATATAGCAAAATCAAACCAAAACAAAACAGAATAAAACCAATCAAAACAGAACACTGAATAAAGCAAAACAACTGAAACAAAACAGTGAGAACAATATTGGATTTCAAAGATAAGATAGAAGGAACTCTCCCATATTTGCTATATTGCATACTGTTATCCTCCCAATAGATGCACAGACTGTTGACTGCAGGCCTACAAAATCACCCCCAAAATATAAGTATTCAGTTTCTTTTTGTGCCTTAGTTGCTATCAGTTCAGTTTCTGCTCTGAAACCAGCTGGTTGCTTACGAGGTGGGTATATGTTGATTCTCAGCCCAGGCACTGATAGGTTCATGGGGTACTATCCGAATTTTCTCTCCCTTGAAAATTCATGCCTTGAGTGGCTTAGGCTTTTTGGTAGCTTCCTCCCAGTTTTAGCATGGCCAATTCTTGAGAGGTGCTGACTTTTCTCTGGAAGTTGTTTTCTTCCAGGACTTGAAATACTTCACTCCAACCTTTTCTCAACTTGAGGATTTGTGTTAAGAAGTTTGCCATGATTCTGGTGGGTTTTCATTTATAAGTAATCTGTTTTTTAAAATCTGACAGTTTTTAATATGTTTCTGGTGCTGAATTTCTGGGATCTTGATTGTTATATTCCTAAGTGTAGATTTATTTTGGTTATGGCTAATTGGGTTTCTACATCCTTATCTGTATGTCAGATTCTTTTCCCATGCATGGGAACTTTCTGTCATTATTGCTGCACATAATTTTTTTATGTTATTTGTGTTCATACCTGATTTTTCATTTACACCAATTATACTTTTTATTTTTATTTTTTTATTTTTGGTACCGAGAATTGAACTAAGGATCTTGCATTTGCCAGGCAGGCACTTATGCCTATCAGCTATATCCCCACCAGTTACTCTTACATTATTTTTCTTTGCATCACCTTGCAGCTGTTGAATTGTCATTTCCTGCTCTTTTTGTTATTTTCAAGAGATCTTTCATTTTATAGTTGCCATCGATGATTCTGTCTTCAAGATCTGAAAGTCTGTCTTCAGTTTTATTCAAGTGGTTTTGCCAGCTTTCAATGGAGAGATTATTTCTGATTTGATTTCCTCTATAGCCTCATGAATGTGTTTCTTTACTTTGGTTGCTATAATTTTGGAGATTTCAGCTGTATGTCTTCCAATGTATTATATATCTATGTCTTCTGGACTTGTTCTAGATGGGCTGGAGGTCTGAGACTGCATTTTGTTTCTTCATCTTGTCACTTTCTCTGTCCCAAAATTTTGTTTTCTGTGATGCTCCTTGTGAGTTTTAGTAGTGGGGTACTATATCACTAGTATCAGGGCCTCTCTAGGAAATGTCTGTTTTTCAGGGATGTCTTTTTTTTTTTTTGAACTGGGTATTGAATTTAGGACTTCACATTTGCTAGGCAGGCACTGTGCCACTGAGCTATATCCCTGGCCCAGGGATATCTTCTGTAATATAGGAGATTCTTGGTTTGTGTCTTCACAAGTTCCTACCTTCCCAGTTAATTAAGGGTGGGATGTTGGTATCCTTTGGACTGAGTTCCCAGTCCTTTGGTATAGAGCTGTGTGAGGTTATTACTCAGAGCTTCCCAGTATTGTTATAGAAAGGGAAACCACTGATTACAACAGGTATGACATCCTAGCTTAAGGAATAAAACTAACCATAACAATAGCATCAAGCACAACTTAAAAACTAACAAACTGTTGTAACTATTGAGTTTGTACTTTATCCCATAGGAGCAGAGTCTACAGTTGTATAATAGAACCAATCATAAGTTAGGAGTTTGTATGCAAAGTGTTTCCATTGGTAGAGTGGTTTTACTCTTGTGGTGGGGAAATTCAAGGAGGATGTGTATATAAAACAAAGATAACTGCAATAGAAGTAGAAGCAAGACTGGAAGACAAAGGGATGATCACACAAGATTTGGGAAACTAGAGAAGGGGATAGAAAAGAAAGAGTTGTGACGTATTCAAAAGATTATCTGAACTTGGTCTTTGGGTTTGGGGGATGAGTTAGTTTTCTATGGCTGTAGTTCTTCCCTGCTGTTTAGGAGTGGAAAAAAAACTGAAAGAAAAAAAGAAGAAAAAAAAAGAGAGAGAAAAAGAAGAAGAGGAAGAAAAAGAAAAGAAGAAAAGGAAAAGGAAGAAAAAAGAGAGTAAAGGACCACTTGGCAAGTGATGGGTTCTTCCTAAGCTGGTTGCCATTCCTGTGGAAGCCCTAGTCACTTGTGGGCTCATATTGTCCTTGTTGCTTTGAACTTCTCATTCCACTAGTTTCACCTGTCCATCCTGTGTGCCCTTTCAGGGACCCTTCTGTGTAGCAGGCATTCCCTCTGGTCTCTGGGCCTTCCAGAGAAGTTCACCTCAGTTGTGGCATTAGCAAAGGGAGAGTCTTATTCACTGGGCATTCCAGTGAGTTCTCCTGGTTCCTGGTGGTGGAGAGACTTCGGGAGGGGCTACTCTCCTCCCTGATGTTCATCTGGATTCTCCCAGGGCTCCCGCACCGCAGAAGGTCGGGAGGGGTTTCTCTCTCCTCGCTGGTGTTCTCTCAATTTTATGATGTATATGAGAACTTATCTGAAGAAAGAGATGCAGAAGGGTTAAAAACTAAAAGGCAGATGAAGGAATTCCAGGCAAATGTGAAACAATGATAAAGCATGTGCTGCCATTGTGGTATCAGACAAGTAGAATTCAAGTTAAAGTGTATTAGATATTTTTAAAAAGGCACATCTTATTTCAACCCACAATTTAAAAAGATTGTAATATTTATGATCAGCTGTGCACAAAACAGCTACTGTTATGAAGGCGATGCTAGAGTTGACTTTTGGAACTATTTTTGGTGTTTTGTAGCATTAAAAATGGACAAATTTACTCATAGTAATCAGACTCCGATATCTGTATTTCTTTTTTACTTTATATAGTTTTATTTTTTATTGTTTTGTAATTTTATTTAAAGAGAAAAAACAAAGAAAACAACCAAACAAAACAGAAAAAGGGTAGCAACAATACAGAATTCCAAAGGCAAAAAATAAAAGAACAACAACAAAACAAAAACACTAAGAAATCTGCCACTTGATAAGTTACATACTGTCATCCTTGGTAATAGTTGTTCAAGTTACAAAATTAAAGCATACAAAGTAGACATTCAAACAGTGAGACTGTTAACAGTTCTGCTCAACAATCTAACAAAAACAGTAATGTGGTCATCTATCTTACACACTTAAACATACATGCAGTTATATGCTTTAGAGTACTTCCTTTCTCTCTCTCTCTCTCTCTCTCTCTCTCTCTCTATATATATATATATATATATATATATACACATATATATATATATATATATATATATAAATTTTATTTTAAGGGGGGTAAAATTAAACACAACAAAACAGAACAGAATGGGACATAAGAAAGCATAAATTTCAAAGCTAGACAACCCGAGATCTTTACTATCTGTCATATTGTCTCATGTTCTCTTCCAAATGGTTGTCCATATCTTTGCATATGGGGAGCTCATACTAAATAATATATCAATCTTTTCACAAGATGTGTAGTTCACTGGCTCCCACTTGCTAAGGGGGGGAGGGACACGGGACAGGGGACAGGACGACATGAGATGTTCGATTCTTAGCTCAAGCCTCACAGCCGCCCCCCAGAGAGAGAAGGAGCTCCTTGTTCTCCCGGCATCCTGAGTCAACTGCATGATGCAGGTCCCGATGCACCAGGGTCTCTCCCCTGCAGGCCTCCCAAAGTCCACCATACTCACCTGCTATTTCTTTCTGATGAATTGACCATTCCATTTCCAAAGTTCTGAGATGACCAACAGACCACAGAAAGAATTCTCTTTAGGCTCCTGTTTGAAACCAGCAGCTACAGCAATCTGCTGGCCTTGCTTCAGGACCATCGATACCTGCATTTAAGAGAGAGATGTTCCTGTTATGCTTAACTACTAAAAGAACTTATTTCCCCGGCTGCTGAGAGGGCTGAGGCTGAAGCTCTGAGCTAGCCATACCATAGGACTACCTTTGGCTAAACACAGCCTTTTGCAGAATGTGTGGTCTAACAGCATAGCACACCAAAAGCTTTACAGAGCCTTTCAATTATTATTTCAGCAATCCATATCAAAGTGATATTAACCAAGAATTTGAAATCTGTGACCCATGAGCTAAATCCACATCCTAATCTTAATTTTTGTATTTAAAATTTTAAGAGACTACAGGCACGCCAAGTTCTTTTTATGTCGTCTATGCTTATTTTCCAAGTTTGAGTATTTGCAACAGAGCAGATGGCTCAAAAAGATCAAAAGATGAAAAAAAAGTTAACCCATGCTATAAATCAGATAATTATAAATTTAATTGTTATGAGTTATGCATCAAGGTAAAAAGATTTATAGGTCCTATGTCCACTTTTACCACATTCTTTGTAAGAATGGTACATAAGAGTTCAATTGATATTTTATTGATTGCTATGGTCAGAATTTTCTAACATTTCTTGCATAGAATATTGATTTCTGTACACATTCTTTGAAAAATCAGTTCTGCAGTTAAATACTTTTGAAATACACTGCATCTCATTTTCCTTCCTAGGAACATCCTCATACTCAGTGCTAATATATGAACCTAGCAGGCAGATTTCTCATTTTCCATTGCATGAGTAAAATATAAAAAATCTATAAAAGACTTTAATAATACAAACAAGAAAAGAATTAGTATCAAAACTCACTGTATCAATAACTCTAGAGAAACTAAAACCAGTTAAAGACAATAAAAGTATACACATACATGGGTAGCAAATGAAGCAGTATGGAAAGCTGAAGGATTAAAAAATAAAGGCCTCCTTCCTTAGAGGACATTTAATGAGTGTGGGATGCAGTAGGTTGATGCAATTAACTGAAAATTTCAAAATTGTTAATGAACAGGATTTTGAACACTCCAAAATGACACAAAGAAATTATATATAATTATATATTATATAATATATTGAAACACCATACTATGCCCCATAAATATACATAATTATTGTCAGTTAAACATAAAGATATATTTAAAATGGAGAAAAATAAACATCTATTTTATATAAGCAATTGTGATTAAGTCATTTGTTATAGTATGTAAAGCTAATAGCAATGTAAAAGGGATGATAGTTAATTAAAGTCCAAACCACAAGATGTAGCTCCTTCCTCCATTTTCTCTTATCCTCTTCTCAGAGATAATCATAGTTCAAAACATTCTTGAAATCTTCCATGTTCTTTGAAAAAAAAAAAAGAAAATGGAGATACATCTATTTACATGTTTCTTTAGTTGTTGTTTTTCAGAAACAACATTGTTTAGCACCTTGAGTTTTATATTTGAATGTATATTTTGGAGAATTTTTACTATCAATGCTCAACCTTTATTGTCTGTAGTAGCTATTTATTTGATAATGTCTCCAGACTTAGTCTTCTCTAGATAGAATAGCTGCTTTTAATATTTATTGTTTTATTGCTAATGTTTATTTTTGCAACTGCAAAATGATGAAATGAAATCTTTATACACATATTTTGATACAATTATGTCAGTCTATAGAGTTAAATCCTGAAATTTGGAATTTGAATTTGAATTTGGAATTTGGAATTTGGAATTGGAATTGGAATTGGAATTTCTTGGTAACATCTAAAACTGTAAATAAATTGTCTTTTGTAAAGTTTGTATTATTATATTCAGTAGTGAATGAGATATACTTTCTCCACATTCCTAGTTGTAGTAAAAACTTTTGTTTGAGAAATATCTTTAAATGTCACATATTTAAAAGTAGTCATTGAGGAAATTTTGTACCCTGTTATAACTACTCCTCTGTATGATTGTTATTATACTCCTTAGAAATAGGCACATAAATAGTATTTCTTTATATAAGATCAAAAACCTAAGATCAAAATTTATAAAAATGTATCATGAGTTAAAGAAACGTGTAAACTGAGAAGTGTTAAGGAAATTTTTCAGCTGATCATTGAAACCATAGCCATTATTATGCAATTATTAAACTCATTAGTAATGATGCAAATTAGATGGCTCAAATTCCAAAGAAACTACATTGGTGTCCTATAAATTTTATTTTTATAGTTGCTTACATTTGTTTGTGAGAGTCAAATGGCCAGGGATTAGAAACATATCTAAATGAACTCCACTTGTTACCCTGTTGATCACCATTGTTAGGTAATAATCCTGCTGGGGATTTGAAATTTTTCTCAAGAATATCACTTTTACATTAACCACAGGTTAACGATAGGTTGAAAGCAAAGGAAAGAACCAGGTGTAGGGTGGAGGTGTAGCTGTTTTTACAAAGAATCTGTTTAACAGAACTCTGACTTAGGCCTGAGAGACGATTAGTTTCTTCCAAAATTATAGCTCTTTGCAGTTTTGAACCAATAAATATATTTATATGTGTAATGATACAATAATTTACATCTAAAAAAGATTGTAAAATCTGGCTGTAGCCACTGAAAAGTTGACTTCTTGTGTATAAATTGAGAATACCCCCCCCCAACTAAGCCTGTAAGAATCAGATCCATTCTTCCTGTTCATCTCCTCCTGCCATAGAATTGGTTGGAATAGCAATAGTTGGTTTTATTTTTTACAACTAATCCCTTTTGGTATTTTAAGGCTGAAGGTCAAGCATTGACTCAAAATTATTGGAAAATTCCACATCCAGTTTTCATGAGAGTAACAGCAACAGGATTTTTTTTGGAATCTCATGAATGT
>PVJX010027137.1:0-25131 GCA_004027295.1 Dolichotis patagonum | reverse complement strand
AAGGATGCCAGATGTGATGGCACACACTTATAATCCAAGAATTCTGGAAGATTTAGGCTTAGTAAATTCATATATCAAAATAAAAATTATAAAATAAAAGGCTTGGGATATAGCTCATGTGAAGGTCCTCAGTTTAATTCACAATGCTGAGAGAGAGAGGGGGAGAGAGAGACAGACAGACAGACAGACAGATAATTATTAAGTATTGGCAAGATTTTTGGCCTGCAAAGATCATTGATATAGAATCAATATCTTGTTTCTTCTACTACTGTAGAAGTAGAAAATGTCTATCTATTTATGATTTCCTGCTTGCATGTTTATGACATTGTATTATTGATGCCATTTTGACTAAAGATTATCAGTTTGGAAAATTCCCAGGACTTAATAGTACTTGCAGCATTAGAAATACAAAGTTTTTGTTTTACTTTGTTTTTCATTTTGTGATGCTAGGGATTAAACTCAAGGCCTGAACTATATAGGCAAATGCCCTACCACTGAACTATGTTCACAGTCTTTTTAATTTTAAGGTGGGATCTCACTAAATTCCCCAAGCAGACTTTGAACTTCCAGTCCCACTGTCTCAGCCTCCCAAATACCTTGGATTGCAGCTGTGTGCCACAGCAGACAACATGAAATATAATTGTAAGTAATTGCAGTGAGCATGGAAAGTCACACAAGTAATGTCTTTCAAATTGTGCTAACAAAGGTTAAAAGAGCAAATCTCCTTAGAAGTAGCAATTATCAGTCAACTCACTGATATTTTATCCATAATATGAAATGACTAGCTCCCTAGATGAGTGAAATATCAGTTTGATTATTCAAATGGGTTAAATTTTAACTGATCCAAATTGCTCTCATTTAGCAAATTATGCTATTTAGGTGAAAGCATAATCTTCTTTTTCTAACATAAAGTATAACATTCCAAAATTATAAGGTAAGCAACATTATTTTTTTAAAGAAAATTATTTTTAAAGAAATTATTTAAAGAATTATTATTTTTAAAGAAAAGAGCATCCTCACTTTAGCATGCACAAATACTAAAATGGAATGATGAATTAGCATGACCACTGTGAAAAGATGACACAAAAATTCATAAAACATTCCATACTTTTGAAATTATTTTATTAAAAATTTTTATCAAATGAATAGATCTTTACTGTTTTTATCACACTGAAAAGCAACAATCTGAGTTGATACATATTTTAATCTAATTCATCACAGTAATTGTTATGGTTTAAATCTAAGATCCTATGAAAGTCCATGTGTTCAGAGGTGGGGCATTTGAAAGGTGAATGGATCATAGGGACTTTTACTCAGCAGTAAATGTGTCCATTGGTGACTTCACAGCTGAACGATTATCAGGAAGTGGGGACTGCTGGGGGGAGGCGGGTCACTGGGGGTGCACCTTTGGAGTTGTATACCTGTCCTGAATCTTCTACTCTCTCTATGCTTCCAGTTATCTTGAGGTGAAGACACTCTTTCTATCATGTCCCTGTGTCATGCCATTTCTCCTTTGGAGCCAACTGTCCAAGGACCAAAATCTCTGAACCTATGAGCCAAAATAGTTTCGTTAGTTGGAGGCATCAAGTAATTTGTTGCAGTGACAAAAATGTGACTCATATACAGTAACCTTTTTAGTATGTGAATATACCTCATGTCATCACACAGTGAATCTTAAGTCTACAGTATCACAATAGAGTTTATGGCTACATGAAAGATGTTTATAATTTTTGTCATTTTAAAAATTCATGGTATTTTTCTTTCTTGCTATGATAAATGTGTAATGCTATATGGTTTGGTCTCAAGATGTTAACCAGAATGGCTTTGTGTAGCATAGGATTCACATTGGCTTTCCAGAGGAAGATAATCAGTTTGAGACTGACTAACGGAGGATGTGAAACAAAATGGATTAATTGATCCTGTGTTCCATAACCATAGAAATAGTCATTATGGTGACTGGAGGGTGGAGTAAATTTTGTATTGTTGTATAGTTGTTAGCATAGCTTCATGTGGTACCCGTTCACACCAGAAAGAAAATGAACAAAAAATGGCCACTGCCATTGAGTTTTTGTTTTCATAGCACCTGGCACACTTCACTTCTCTGGCACATGTGGAGTATAATTCAATTTCTATCAATGCAATTGGAATCCTTTGAGGAAATCTTACAGTAATTAAATGATTCTGCTTCATGCAGAAATTTTTTTCTGTTTTTGAATTTCAAGAAATGTGCTTCTCTTTACCCATCTTTTGTCTGCATCTCCCTTCCAATTTAAGTGTGTTCTTGAGAGAAGTAGGAATAAATGCTGTAATTAAAAACATTTCTGATAACATTCTACTTCAGGGAATTCTCTTTTTCTGTGGCTCTTCTTTGTGACAGAAAGCACACAACAGATGGCATGTTTAATGCTAATCTCCTTATTATTTACCACCCAGTGTTGCAGGAAAACTTCACATAGCAAATAATTATGGACCGGCTTAATGACCATGCTATCTTGGAGCTTATTTTAGCCTGTTCACTGAATGATACTGACTTACAGTGACAATGGAGGTTTTCGTTTTTTCTTGCCTTGATTTGCTTCAAAACATTTATTCTGGAATTCTAATCAGTTGTCTAGGTAATCTATTTATGCAGTTTGACTCTGTTCAGTTCAAAAACTACAATTTTGTTGCCTTTATTTGCCACAACTATGAAGCATTACTCATTTTATGGAAAAATTTAGTAACTGGCAGTATTTAAATAACAGAAATAAATGAAAATTATAAATGAAGATATTAGAGGTCCATAGATGTAGAAATTTCTGTGAAAGTGAGGTCTGGAGAAGTTGCGACAAGGAAATCACAGTTACTGGGCACCGCCCTCCTCAGAACTACTGCCTTGTCTACATTAAGGAAGACAATCCCATCTTTAATCCTCTTCTATTTCATTTCCATGGTCTTGTGTTTTGTTTTCAATTGCTTTGAATATTAGTTTAAATCTATAGGAGAAGAATTGCCAAAATTGACATGATAACTACCAAGTTTATATTGCATATTGTATTCAATAGTCTTATAGTTTGTATAGCATAAGAAGTGCTCACCTAACTTGTACACGGCTATGGCCCTATTACATTCATGGAGTAGTACGGTCATTAGCATTATCAATTTTAGAAAAGTTTCATCAACGCAGAAACAAATCTGTTCCTATTAATAAACAATTTTCACCTCTATCATCTCTCAGTATGACTTAGTATTAGACAATACTTACACTCAATGCAAAGTGTATTGACATTTTCCACACAAGCATTATGACAGTAAAAGACATACACGTGTTTGGTAAGCATTTATTGAATATTTTCCAGGTGTCACACAAGATGATGGGTAGTAACAATAGACAGCTAAATAGAACACTGGATTACTAGAAAGTAATTTCATAAGAACTACAGTTGTGCATGTCAGTAATTCTTAGAAAAGTGAGAAAAAGTACTTTAGCAAAGACATTTGAAGTGACACATAATTGTAAAAGAACTTTTGATTAAATTCACCTAGAGCAAGGGAACTGTAAAGTTTAGATACAAACCCTATAACAAATTATGTATTAACATTTAATGACAATATTTATTTAATACTGCCACAGTTCATACTGATCGAGGATCCACAGTCTTTCAAAACATAAATCTTGATCCTGAAAACTTGAGAGAGCAAAGATGCATTTTAAGAAAGTTATTTGAGCATCCTTAAAAATTTTTTTTTCTGAGTTGGATATAATTTTGGCTCTGGAAATATTAACAGGACTTTTGAAATTATCTCTGGTACCAGCTCGCTTAGTATGTTCCAATGAGGAACTTTCTCATAGTAAGAACCTTCATAGTAAGAAAACATTCACATATTAAAGGTTCACATATTAAGGTAATTTTTCTGTTTAATACATGAGAACACAGTGTGTCTGATAGGTTTAAAAATGAATTGTGCCTTTGTCACTTTCTGTCTTTTTACCTTTGTTCTATTTGTTCTTCTCAAGTATTTGAGCGCTCTCAAGGTACCAGGCAGTATGTTTGCTTATTCAGTTAGACAGTCACACTATTTCAAACCCTTTTTTATGAGGTAAGCATAAAGAAATAAGTAAAATCTAAGTAACTATGTGCCCATTTTTACCAGTATATTATTATGACAATATTTTTTCCTGATCACTCTCTCTCAGTCCTTCCATCATAGAATGACATCAAATGTCCAAGTTCACAGGAAAGTTATATCTATAGACAATCCATTTCCCCCCACTGGACTGGATTCCTCATGACAGTCATTTTCTCGTTCATGCTTTTGACCTTCAACAAATTAATGTGGCATTTTTTTGTTTGGTGATGATTTAACATGCTGGTCCCTGTAGCAATAATTTTTCCAGTTTAAAGTTTACCATTCTGCTTGCTGATATAGTTTCATATATTTATATGAAGTCATTTTATGTAGTAGATTTTATGATCTCCATTATGGAACACTTACTTTGATTTATAAATTTATATCTTAGTTGTGCTTAATGGGTACTGCTGAATAAAACTAGTAGGATCATCAATTTCAAGGGAAAGAGTTTCCTATTTATTATGCATGCCAAAACGACAGACAAAGCAATTAAGGTACCATGCACCCTCAGAAGAGAGGGGTTTCTATTAAATATTCTGTTTCTGTGGCTATTTAAAAAAAATAGGAGAAAGTTTGTCCTAGTGGCCCCAGACTCTACTAGTTGAACACTAAATCTTGCTTATCTACTATGTTTGGAATACAGAGGCTTTTACTGAGTGTCTAAAATGGTGGAGGGTTAATGATTGAATTGTGTTTCTTTCCCTTGCAAAGGTAGCAAAATAGCATTCAGGTCTGTGAGATTAAAAATGTAAATAGAAAATTTGGCTAGACATGAGAAGAGAAATGACAGCAGTTGGTAGAGTACAATGTCATCTCAGGAGATTCCCTCAGTGCTTACTGAATTGATTATGTTACCTCATATTATATGAGATGATCATTGTTGCTTTATGATTTAAATGATAACTTATTAAATAAGTTTACTTTTTTCTGGTTAACTCATGAACTGTTGGAGACATCAGTATAGCTTCTAGTTTTGATGCTGGCTTTTCTTTCTTATAAAATATATTAGTCTGTCTGTGAACCACTTGATAGCACTGTTTTGGAAGTTACTACCCTAAGCGAACTTTCCACTGTGGTTGCTCAGTGGGGATGTTGAAAGCTTGTTCCGGCTCCGCAGCAGGCATGGTGCGAGTATTTTCCCTCAGCTGCCTCGCAGCATGAGGCGTTACTAACCTAACCTTAAGCACTGAACAGCAGCAACAAGAACACACTGTTGTTCATCAAATTTAATTTGTTTTAAATCAGACAGCAAATATCTAATCTGATGTTAGCAATCAATGCTGAAAAGTCTCACAAAGCTGCAATATCCCTGAGTAGATACGATCCACCTTCAGATAGGAGGACAACGTAACCTTGGGTTGGGGCTGGGGACTTAGCTCAGTGGGGTAAGTGCCTGCCTGGCGAGAGTGAGGTCATGAGCTCAAAGTTTAATGAAAGCTTGGGTGGAATGACATTCTCAAAATTGTCTAAAAGAGCATTTTTCTTTTACAAATATTGTATAGCATTTGTTCTTTTATTTGCTTCAATGATATTCATGTAGCATATTAAGAAAATAAAATATTTAACATATCAAACTTTCAGATAATCTTTAAATCTTGGTAGATACATAGTATACACTTTACAGAGACAGGTTTTTATTTTGTGTTGTTCTTCTGGTGCCAGGAATCAAACTCAGGACTTTATGCCTTCCAGGAAGGCACGATGCCACTGATATATCCCCAGCAGTACAGAGATGGGTATAAAGTTTCATCTCAACCTAATCACTCATTATGATAAAAGGAAAACACAAGAAATTAGTTTGTGATCATTTTTCCACTTTTCCCTTGGCATCAGCACTTTAGAAAATAGTAAATGTCTGGTGGGAGTTTATCAGCTGAGCTTACAGTGCGCTGCCCTATTTTTCAACTTTTCATGCATCTGTCATTTTCTAGGTTTTAGCCAAGTTTGCTGAGCATCAGAATCTTCTGTCAACAAAGTGCTAAAATCCATAACTCTAAAAACCCTCTTTTAACCAATAACTAATGCTCTTCAACTGAAGTGGAACTGAAAAACTTAAGAAAATATGAAAGCAATCCCCTATCAGTGAACCTGGCAGCTTCTATTTCAATTTCTTTGGGGATTCAAAAGTAATAGAAATACAGATATGAACAGTGCTCCCTATGCAGTTTATTTCAGAGCTACAAACTAGGGTCAATGACAAGTTTCTGGAATAGATGTCAGAGAGCAGCAAGCTTCCTGAAGTATGAGTGTTTTCTGCTCTGTCTTAATTTTTATATTAGTGACAAACATTTTTCATGCAACTATTTTTACTTTTAATTGACTCTTTGTTAGTAGACTGGTTTGCTGACAAAATCATTAACAACGATTCTAATTTCTTGTAACAATAGTAAACTTCTGTGAAATTAAATAAGAGCAGATAATTTTTAGTGAGTTTTCAATTTCTGGATATATGATGTTGTATATGTCTTCACTATATGTATGCATACAATAGCATACATAAGCATGCATATACATGCATATGTATGTATACATGTAGCATATGTACAGTTTGCTGTTACTTCTTTTAAAGTAAATATACATTTGAAAAATGCTTTTAAAAATACAGTTGAAAAGTCTTACCCTAGATGTGTAGTGATGTGTGGTAACTTTTTATTTTAATTGCCCATGAAAGATATTTATCAATTCCATTGTAAAGTACTGCATCTAATTTTTATAGCTTGCTTTCTCCTAGGATTTAATTCCACACAAGAATGGAAAATTGAAAAGGAGGGAGACTGTGGCAAAATAATTGATGTCCTTTTAGGTTTTCCCCTGGAGAACCATAATAGCTTAAAGTCCCCTGATTTAAGTCCCACAGTTTGACTCATCAATATGTAATTATGATTCCAAAACAGAACAGGTTACTTTGAATTTATTCTGTGGATGCTGTCTTGATGACTGGAAGAATGTGATGTCTTATTTAGTGATCTACTGAGGTTAGAATTCTGACTGTGACTACTATCTTTAACAGTTAAGCAAGATTCCTCCAGAGATTCTATAATAGCTATGAAGACTTTAGTCCATGATATTAAATTTGACTGCTATGATTATAAGCATTGTAAAAGAAATATATACACATTGTTCTCTGTGTGTAAAATGTACATATTACCATATAAAAATTAATCATATACATTTACATACTTCATTTATAATTATCATTTTTGGATTTTATATTAATTTGAACTTCTAAAGGGATAACACTCTCAAAGCAATAAAGCATTTATATTTTAATAGTTGATTTGGATTAACAAAATGCTTTCTTACCTCATTTTGATTAAAAAATAAAGGCTATCTGCTTTGGATTGTAGACAAAATATGTCTTTACTTTTTCCCTTTGCTGTGATATTTTATGAAGTTACCCTTTTTTAACTTATGACTGAGGCTAGGGTAAAGTGTTTAGATTATATATTTTAATCTATGACTCTACCCAGGTGTTAGTGTTCAAAAACATACAAGTAAGGTACTTACTGAGCAGCTACTGCCTACAACCTTGTAAAAAGTGTACAAGTGACATGGTTTGTTCTCTCGTGGTGCTTGTCTAGTGAGGAAATTCATGTCAAATACAATTTGCAAATAAAAATTTCAGTTCAATTAAGAAAGGTTCAGAGTATTTTAAGAGTGAATAAAGAATATTTATATAACTGGATGTTTATGGTGATGTCCACGAGGAAATAACATTCGAGACCTAAAGAAGCAAAGGTGTTGATGGATGAAGAGGATAATTTACAGTAACAGTACGGAATTAGGGAGGGAGGCAAAAGGAAGACATACTTGAAAAGGAAGTGAAGACAATGTACTTGGGATTGGCTGAAGAAGAAATTGGTAGGGAGAGCTCTCTTAGGGTATTGTGGTTCTTATGACTTTTCAGTATTTTTTTAAATTAACAATTATTGACAAATTTTAAGGAAACGTGAATGGGGCTAGGTGTGGAGCAGGACTGAGGGGAGTTGTCAATAGTGACTGAGGTTTCACTGTAGTAATTGAACAGAATATGGTGCCATTTACTGAAGTAGGAACCACTAAAGGTATAAAAGGCCCTTGTGAGATGTACAAGTGTCTGTCTGTGTCAGAAAGCAGTAGTGCACTAACATCGAAAATATAAATATGAGAAAAAAACTCAACTGTAGTTAAACTGCTCCTTATTTTACTCTCAAAAGTGTTTAGCCACTGAATAATCATTTAAAGATAAAACAAGGGCAGCTTTTACAAAGCACTCAAGAGCAAAGCCACACTAGAATTTGTAGTGATAGAATAGAAACTGTAAGGGTCAGGTCTTTATCAAAGATCTGTGTGAAAAAGGGGAACTCTAAAGTAGAGTTACATGCTGTTGATTTAAAGAAATTATTTCTGGAGATAAATATGATTTAATTTGTTTGAAAGACCCGTAAGACAGCGAAATGTTATAAGACAGAAAGAATATTAATTTAGCAGGAGTATATTTACAAATGCTAGAGGGTTTGGGGATAGAGAAGCCACAAGAAAGATTAATTAACAAGTACTTCATTTTAAAAGAAGCATGTGTAAATATGTGTTGGTATCTGGTATGTCACCAATTTAAGGGTATTCTCAGAAGATTTCAGTTTTCTCTGTATATTAATAGGCTACATGTTTTGAACAAGGCTGAGAGGCTGGCACTGTAAAGAAGGCGAAAAAAAATGAGATTGTAGGAAAAGGGAGGCAGGACCCAGACTGAGGAAACTGAAACTCATTGGAAACACTAACTGCGGAGAGGGTACAAAAAGTCAACTGAAAGCTTGATGTAATTTCTGGTCCACAGTATTGACATTCTACTTGAGTCTGGTGACCATAAATATATTGCTCAGCCATACTAGTTACTGTGATTTTTTTTCGTCTTAAGACGCAGTTAACAGTGTAGAAATAAGCATAAATAACAAATTTATTAAAAGGTAGTGTTTTCTTGGTTAGTTTTGCCTATGATTACAAGGGCAAAAATCTACTGACTAGAGAGAATTTTTAGATGGGCTGTAGAATTTTAAAACTAAAGTTAGGGGCTGGGGATTTAGCTCAGTGGCTTAAGCGCCTGCCTGGCAAGCACAAGGTCGTGAGTTCGATCCCCAGTACCAAAAAAAAAATAAATAAATAAAATAAATAAATAAATAAATAAATAAAACTAAAGTTAGTAAGAGAAACACATGCACATTTGACTGTTTTATGACCTCAGAAGAATTATTTAGTCATTCATTGTTGAAATTTTCGTTTGTAATAGAATATAAAATAGTCTTACTGATCTATCTCGAAAAAGGTTTTTATACAACATGCCTAATAAGAATAATTATAGTAAAACAGCGATCTTTAGCAGGTGAGCTGTCAAGTGATAATGAGAATAGTAGCCCAGAGTACAGCTGATATGTAGGGTGGAAAAGGACAATTATTTCTCAAGGCAACGAAGTAAAAAAAAAAAAAAACAAAAACCGAAAAGTAAACATTTAACAAAGAGCATCACTGCCATTGCGTCTTTGATAATGTCCTTAGATTTTCTTATACTATCCAGTCCATGACCATTGCAATTTTCTATATAAAGTTATGTAGGCAAATCATCCTGATAAATCTTCAAATGCCAAGGAAGGGGTTAATGGTTTTTAAATTATAAGGATTTGTTAGTCATAAAGAAGATTCCAAGTCTATCATGATATTGTTTCAGATAAGTGATAACAATTCACAACAGATGTCAAAAAGGTCCAGAATTACATCAGAATTTCAGATATATTGTGTGAATGTGGTATTTATGTGAGGTATCTTACCGTATCACGGTGAATATTCTGTCATACAAAAGAATTAAATTTTTGTTAGGCTTAATATATTGTCACAGAACAAAATTTGTTGCTTGGGTCAGTGGTAACACTTTGTTTCTATTATGCCTGAAAATACTGCCATGAATACTTTAAGGGTTACTTCTAATATTGTAAAGTTATATTTTCAATTATTGAGTAGTTTATCAGTATAGGTATCATATAGACTAGTCAATTTTTCCTTTCTAATTTGGGCATATAATATTCAATCAGAGAATCTTATTATTATAACAGTATAATAAATAGCCCCTTTACATTTATTACCTTTGATTTTGAAGAGCAATTATTTCAATGTATTCTCTAACAGACAAATGAAATAAATATTCTTAATTAAAATTTTTCTTATAAACATGCCTGTCATATTTGAATTTTGTTTTCACTATCTACATTTCTCTATTCAGAATCCATTGTCTAAGTTACCTTTCCTTTTCTAAAATCTCATTTATCCTTAGTTTGTGCTCATTATATATCTCCTCTTCTAATGTTTAATTGAAATGTCACACAAGATAATTGATATTTTATATACTGCTTTAAGAATACATAGAATTACTTTGCCCCTTTTACTCAGTATTAGCATTTTGTGTAATACCACCATTAAGGTATTGGAATTGATAAATTCTATATGTTTTATTTATAACTCACTAGTTCTACAGATGCTTGCCTGTATGTGTGTGTATATGTGTTTTTGTGTGTTATGCATTGTTTTGCGTCATTTTATCACTTATGTAAGTTCATACATATGCCACAATAGTCAAAATCCTGAAGTTTCTGTATCACACTAAACTCTTCTAATGTTTTTCATTCCTTACATCATCCAAGCCCTGATAATTACTAATTTGTTTCCATTTCTTGAATTTTATCATTACAAAATGTTTCATAATAGAATAATACAGCAATCTTTTATATTGGCTTTTTTCATTCATTATGATTCTCTGCAGAATTGTCCATGTAATTATATATATGAATAGCTAATTCTTTTTTATGGCTGAGTGATATTCTTGGTAATATCAGGTTATTGAATCATTAATTCACAGGACATCTGGAGTCTTTCCATAAGATACCTATTAAGATAAAAGCTGCTATCAAATATTTGTGTTCAAGTTTTTTGTTAACATAAAATTCAATTTCTACGGAATAAATGATCAAGAATGAAATCAGATATGGTAATAGAAGGCTTAATTTTGATAGATTGTGAAACTAGTTTCCAGAAAGACTACCATTTTACATTTTCACCATAAATCAGCAATAATCCGATGTCTCTATCTCCTTACCTGCATTTGATGTTGACTAAAACTAGTATGCCATCTTCAATCCATCATCCCATCTCTTGTATACTAAAGTTAGAGACGCTCGTAATGTTCTTCATAGAGTAGCTTGCCTATTACATCTTCACAGGGAAAGAGAAACAGGCTTGGTGTGTACGTTTTCTATAAGGACAATGAGCATTAGTTGACTAGGGTCCCACCAATATGATCTCATTAACACTGCCTAGTAATCTGCCTCAAGTGCAGTCAAGTTGGGAAGTTAGCCCTTCAGAATATGAATTTGATAAAATGCATATACTCACTTGGTAACAAGAACAGTAACACAGTAAGTTTGTTTATGAAGCAATTTTTAAACCTTAAGATACAAACTAGTAGAAATAGACCATAAGGCAAAAATTTATTTTTCAAACTAAAATGTAGTTCCATATAATGCTAATGTGTCTTTGAATATTTGTAGTTTATGTTAGTAAGAATGAAAATTTCCAGCAGACACCCTGTGAGCAAACTTTTACAGTTTTCAAAGATGATTATTTACCTTTTGCATACTTTGAAAGTAAAAGTAAAATCTGTAATGCCTGGTAAGTTCGGTTGCAGTTTAAAAAGGTACTTGCTGCAGTGATGAAGAAAACTTGGTTGAATTGTTGACATTGGTGATAAATTGAGTTTCACTAAAGACTGCTCTGAACATGTTTTCCTAACTCATTATGCAAAAGAAAGAAGTGTAAGGGCTTAAGAGGTCTCTGCATTTCTTTGTAAAGGATTGTGCATTTGCACTGGGGCATCATTTGTTGAGGTTGAGACTATTGATTTATTAGCAGAAGGTTGGATTTTTTCAGTGTTATAAAAATGAAACACATTAAATAATAATTGAAGGTCACTCAAAGATTGACATTCTGGTGTAATGGATGAAGGAGGGAAGGAAGACAAGTGTCAAGGGAACAGGAAGCTGATTGAAACACAGTTTTGAACAACCCTTGCAGAATGCCACAGCCATTCCTTGCATTTTTTATTCAGATCCAGTCTGGATGTAAACTCTTCCTTTATTCCTAGACATTGAACTCTGAGAAAAGATGACAGATGTAGACTATATCACGCCTTCTGTAACACCCAGTATGGAGCTCTTCAGACATACACAAACACACAATTAATGCCTTTTCTGATTGGTGTGAGATAAACTGAAAAGCACTGATTGAATTTCCTCTAGGACTGCTTGAAATTCCTGTAAAGACTAAGCATTTTTTTTAAATATAGAAAGAAATTTTTCCTTTACTAGTTCCTTTTATTTATGAAAAATTTTTTTATTGCAACCTTATTTTCTAATAAAATCCCAGTGGAATTCCTGTGTTCTGATTATGTCTTTTCACAGATTACTAATTGCGTTTGGCACATATCACTGTGATATATCTAAATAGCCTCCATTGAGGTTTGAAACACTGTATTTTACTCATGCTGTATAACTAAATGAATTCATCAAAACCTTGACGCAGTCTTTTATATGATGCCATCTAAAAACAATTACTGCTTCACTAGATGCTAAAATTATGACCTAATTGACCATGTATTTTGGCCTTTAATTTGTTTTCTTATTTTTAAAAAGATTACACTTCACTATTAATAGTATATCAAGTCACTTTGCTCTGTCAGCTATTAAATACCTGTCAACCAATTTTGCTATTAGTAAAAGAAATGCATATAAAAGATACAGGAGTTTTGATATGTTTATTTTGTGTCATTTGCATTTCCTTTTATGTTCTGTTATGGTTGATATAGAAGTTTGACTAAGAGACTCAGTGGGGAGCCATGGTCCTTACTTTGTAAATATCCTCAGTCTATGCAAGAGGAGGGCACAGAGATTTTGTGAGTGCTACACTCACCCTGGGGGACAGAGTATGGGTCCTACTCTAGATCCCCATCTCCCAATGAGTGTACGGCAGACGTTAAATAAAAAGAGAAAATTGTATGATTTTTTAGGGCTCCAGGAAGGTCAAAGCCCTTTAGTTGAGCTCAAGACTCTCAGGGCTAAGAGAAAAGCTTCTCTGGATTAGCCCACTTTATTAGGACAAAAGGCAGAGAAACTGAGGAAAGTGCAGGCAATGAGCAGACCTTGGGAGTCACCTCAAGGATGTCTCCAAGCAATGAATCAAGTCAATTCAGTAGAGCTGTCTTATCATGAAGACATGGTAGGAATGAGACTGTAGGAATAATTCCTGCAGCTGCAGTCTCTATCTTAATTGATGTTGGAGCCAAGTGTCCACAGCTGTGTCCTTATCTTGCCCTTTGAGGTATCTCTGGCCTCACAGGCCACTACAGGCCTCAGCCAGGACCAGTGATTAATAGAAGTTCACTTACCATGAATCAGCTCCCGTCACCAGGCAAGGGGCCGAGGCCTAGGACAGACTCACAGATAAACATAGGAAGCCAGTTAGTTAAATTTAAATCCTGCTCAGAGCTGCTTCATAGTGGTCTCCACCAACAGAGAGTGACCTGCATACAATATAAGGGAAGAAAAGAGGCCTCCCCCTGCCCCTGTTTTTTTGCTCTGGCTGCTTTTGCTGGCTACTGCCCTTGACTGTTCCCCTGTGCAGTGCAACCCTGCCTTGGAACCAGCTGATTATGAACTGAAACCTCCACAAACAGTAAGCTAAATAAACCTTTCCTTCCTTAATTTTGGATATTTGATATTTTGTCTCAGCAACAAGAGAAAAGTATCTAAGATGTGTGCTCTGTTGATTTGATCTATGAAAGAGGAAGCTGCAATCCACTCAGACTTTGTCGCTGTTTTCATATTACTCAAAGCCCTTCTATGCAGTAAACAAAAATAAACTTCACTATCATGCTTTTTGATAGGGAGGTAAAACTGAATTAACATCCTTAGTTTTCTAGTGGAAAATGGAAGGTCTGCCAATATTTTATAGAGATTTATGGAGGTCTCATATCCTTTATGTTGGTCAGTTTCCCAAATACTCTACTTATGCAAAACAAAGCACCATTACATCTTTGCCTCCCCAAGAAAAACACTATGTCAAAAACTATTCTTGTGTATTACATTTTTTGAATTCACAGTGGGTTGGCTAGAAATATGAAGAGTAGATTAAAAAGTCAAGTAACTTCATATTGAATGTTATAGTTTCATGTGTTTTCAAGTGTTTTTCAAGGACTCTGCCACCTTGAAATTCTCTCAGAGCTAATCCCACCTGTAGTGCCTGATTCTCACACTCCCTAACTTTCTTCTCAGATACTGTTGCTTCTTCCTCCTTCCTGGAGTAAATCAACAAACACACAGACCAAGTGTTTCTTATTGGAAAAGACAGGTAAAAGATAGTTGAATATTTGTGATTGTTAACATCATTTTCTAAAATCTTAGCTACTCCTAAATCATCTATTTTTATCTTGAAGAGAACATATCACAAATATTAAGGCAATGAATAAATTGCCACTTGACTTTTATATTCTGACAGACCAATGTTCTAGAAGGAATTCTTGTAAATACAAAGGCATATATATCAATATCTGCAAATTTTCTCCAGGAACCTCAGTCTGAGCATAGGTTTTGTAAGGATGGGTGTTATTTTATAAAATTGTATTGTCACACAAAAATAATCTATGATTAATTATGAAAACATTGAATGGTGAAATTGTCTAAAGAAGAAAGTACTAACTACACAAGAAGTACATAGCTCATGCGTCTCTGATATAGATAAATTGGAAGCTTTCTCTGTACTGGCGCCAACAGCTGCCCTGTCAGTCTTTCACCCCCTTCTGTTTCTGTCAACCCTGACTGAGAAAGTTCATTCCAAGAATTTGTTTCACTGCACCCTCTATGCCTTTCATACAGCTTGTCTTTATCCTGTTTTAGAAATCTTAAGGGCAAATTCATTCCTAAAAAAGAAGGAACATTCTTTTTCATAAAACCAAGTGATTATTCTTCTACACTTGAATCCTTACCACTGTTTATTTGCATGTTGTTATGTTCACAACATATGGGAGAAAACAATGGAGAGGATGTGGGAGCAATGTTAGGTTACAATTCAAGAGGGAAATTTACCAACAGATATGATTTAGATGATTTTAGCACCAATCAAACATGAATGAGTATAAGAATGTGCATTTACGAATTCATAACATTTAAAAGATTATGTGCGTATGTTATGACTTTATATGATACTTTTATAGCTTCCGAAAAGAAGAATATTCTTCACGTGAGTCTAGAAAGAAAAGAAGTTACATCTATGTGTTTGAATACAACCCTTTGGTGCATTTATGACTCCTCCCCACCAAAAATAGCCTTGGAGTATCAGAGATTTGAAAACAAAAAGACCCATACTAGGTGCCTGATGTATCTGTGTGAGTTTAATTTTATATTTGCATTTACAAAACAGATAAAAGATGTAGAAAAGTTACATTTGACAGATAACCTCCTATTGACTCTACCTCAGAAAAAAAGAATGTGTTGGAACTTCAGCAGCCAGACAGAATATTTTATGACGAATACACTAATTTTAGAAAGGAAACGAAATAGCTAAAAGAAAAAAAAACTACATACCACTCTATTTTAAAGACCTTGTGTTTTCTGGTAACTTCTGATTTTAATCAATTACCTTGCATTTTTCTCTTATCTGTCTTTTCTTCTAAAAACAGACCAGAATGTCTGCTACACTGCTGGTAGAAGTATCAAAATGCACCATAAAAATATTGAAGTAAAAGTTCAATACCCGTGTTGCTTTTAGATCTGCTACCTTTTAAGATTAAACCTCTTCTGGTTTATTACAAGCAGCAAAACACGTTTTCTCACCCCATAGCTGTTTCTATACAGTGGGCTATGTTCCAAGTACCCTTTGTTCCCTGGAATCCCTGGATGGTGACAGACAGTGGCTTTAGCAAAACGATGTGGTGAGAGAAAAATGGATCTATCAGTAACAGTAACAATAAACTGCAGAAACAATACTTCAGTTGTGAAGGTGCCTGACGAAGGTAAAGCTGGGCACTCTGACTGTAAAAAGAAGACAGAGGGTTAGTTAGGCTGCCAATTTAAAATGACTAGATAATCACGCTTAAAAGTTACATGCAAGCCAAACTTGAAGACATTCAAGAAAAGATTTAAGGATGGGAGATTGTTTTGCTAAAGAGCTGTTTCTAAATACCAATCTGTGAAACATCACAAATACTGCATGAACTTGAGTCCAGTAAAAAATGGAGTAGGCAGAAAAACAGACTCTGGACAGATCACACAGCAACTTGTTCTGAGCATGAGTTCAGTAAGTATGTGTGTATTTGCTTAGTTTAATTTTGGGGAGGTTACTGGAGATGGAACCACAACTTTTGCACTGAGCTACGCCCCCATCTTTATTTAGAATTTTGAAATAGGATCTTGCTAAGTCTGGCGTGTTGAAACTTAACGATCTTCCACATCAGCTTTCCTTAATGCTGGGACTGTAGACGTGAACCACCAGACCCAGATTCAGGTTTTATTTAAAGCACAAAAAGTCATTGTGAGGTTCAACACAGGGGAAAGATGAAGTCTGATATATAGTTTTGATGGATCACTCCAGCTAGTGGGAAGAATTGATTTTTAAGAGGCCATTATAGAAGCAGAGAGAGTAGGTTACAGTACAGAGCAGAGGCCCAGGCAGCAGATGATCCTTTTGACTCACATAGTAGAAGAGAAGAACTAAAGTCTAAGTGGATTTTCAGGATCCACTGTGGAGAAAACACGAACATGACTGGGTGATAGATTGAATTTGTCTGTGAACAGGAATAAAGAAGAGTGCTCAAGGTAACTGTCAGTTATGCCTCACAGCGTGGTAGAACATGATACTGTTAGGAGGCCTGGGAAACGGAAATGGGTGTGCACCATTTCATGCAGGAAATGGTGGGAAAAATCAACCAGAATACTACTTTGGTTATAAAATGGTAGATGAGCATATAAGACACCCAATTAAGACAATGTGTGGTACTAGTCTTTGCCATCTAATGCACCGGGCTTTAATAGTGTTCGCAAAATCTATGAATGTTAAATAACACTACAAAAGCTAATGAAATCAACTAAAGAAAAGCAAACCTTTAAGGGAGACATAAATCTGAATTTTGTTTAGAGTACTACAATACTCTCCTGAGACTCTCTGTATACATTAATATGTACCCTAATCCTGTTTAGAAATATAAGTATTATAGCATGTAACATCAGATACACAAATATACATACAGATCCAACCCAAATTTTAATGTAAATAAATTATTATAAACTGATTTTATTTTATTGTCACCAATAGAGAGGGTTCTATGATTAATTGTGACTCAGTTTCTTACCTATCCATCACCCTACTCAAAGAGGACAGTTTTGGTATGACTACTTACAGAAATCAATTTGTTTCTAAAACTAGAAGTTGTTTAATGATTTAATAATCTGTGAAACACAGAAGACTATATGCTGGCCTTTGGAAAAAAATATTGACTTCTAGATTGATGTTGTGTGACACTCAACAGGTAGAATTCAGAGGTGACTGGGCAAGAGTAGATTCTATTATTTAGACAAAGTAGAAATCAGCTAAGGAGTCCTAAAATTTTTTAAAGATATATTTTCCCAGAAGCAAAGATATCTTGAGTTAAATTTTCCCTTTCAAGTAATCAATCCAAGATTAACATGCAGGAAGTTTTATTAGTTGTCCATTTATTTGAACTGACAGTTATGACGACAACCAGACCTGAATGTTTCTTCATTCACTGGGATGACCAACGTGGGCGACCAGTTTAGAAGAAAAAGAAGAGCCACCTACTTAAGAGACCAGCACACGATGTAATGACGCAGGGTAGGAAAGACATACACTAGATCCAATCGTACAGCGTTCACATAGAGCAAGCTAGAACAGGTGCTGCCTACAGACCAGCTCCTTACAATGCATTGGTCACCCAAGGCCAGTGGATTCACTCCACAGCCCCATGGAAGGCAGAGCTCCATCCAGACCACTCTGTGCTCTTTTGGAAGTCCCCTCCCTTAAGCTTGGGTTTGAAATAGACAAAGCAGGGGAATTGGTCTGAAGCATTGACACATGAGTTCAAGTGGAGCAAAGGAATATACAGAAAGCTACCCCAGTGCGTAGTGACAGACCTAAGTGTGTGCTGTCGGGCTCCTTCTACAGGTACAGAAGTGCTCCAGGGGGAAGGCTGACTCTTCCAGGGTCTGGTGGAGTTCAGACAAAACTTTATGTGCAGAAAATTGTCTTTCCTGCAGAGGAACTCTTGTTTTGAGACAGAGTAAACCAATATTGTCAATTTTTAATTTCTGTTGCTCTCCTATTATTTGTGAAAATATAATGATAATTTGTTGCACATGCTAAAGTAGTTGAAAGTGTAGTATGGTGAATGATAAGAAAATGATCTTTGTTTCACATCTTTGAGTCATATCAGTGAGTTTCAAATCCTTGCCCAAAACACAGTTGTAGGTTTCCATTCAGCCCTAGATGATTATTACTAAATCTAATAATCAAATCTTCAACATTTTGTGCTCTACAGCTCTTTGAAACACAAATGAAGAACTCCAAACTAATACCAGGTAATATGTCTCACTTCATTGACAAAATCTTCCATTTGGTTCATAGAATTTCAGTTCCTTTCATTAGAAGTAAAAACAATCTTAGGAGCAATTTATAGAAGAACCATTTGAACTTTTGCCCTGAGGAGCTCTGAGAGCCAAACTTTGCATCGCCTGCCTGCACTCGCGTGGTCTGAAGGGAATCCAGCATTTTCCAGACTAAGCCCACACTCGGCCTCAGTGAGTTCCTCCCTGTTAGTGCCTGCCCTCCCTGCTGGAGGTGCCGACTTCCAGCTGCACCAGAGGAGCTCACTGTGGACTCCGCACTTTGTGTAAGTTTCAAGGAGGAAGAAAGGTGTACTTTCTTTCTTTTTCTTCTCTCTCTCTTTTTAAAGATTCTGTGTGTGCCAAAGAACAAGTACGTTAGGAGTATTTTCTCTTTCAGCAAGTCTTTAACTCTCCCCTGGTAAAATACCTTTCTGTGCACTTTGCAGAGAATGGAGTCTCACTAGAGGTCCTCTGAAATGACTTCTGAAAAGGTAGATAGAAGTCAAATGCAGAACTACCTCCTTCTGCCCTTAAAGGTAGAACACACTTAAAACAGAACATTGGTTATGCTAAAATTTTTATGCCATTGAAAGATTTTTTTCAAAGTGTATAATCTTCATAATGGTGTGTAAAGTGATTCCCAAAAGGCTAGTCTTTTTTAATTAAATGGACTTTTAAATGAAATAATGGTGTAATTTAGTAATAAAAGTGAAATAAACAGTGGCCTAGATGACTTGTTATCCTTCACTTCTGATTTTATCTGTGGTTTGGTCATATTTCTGATATTGACCTTTACAAGCAGTTGTACCAAATGTGCATTGATGTGTGTGCTCTTGCACTTTATCAGCTTCAATTGCTTGCTTAGCATCTCTTTCCCTTTAGATGCTGGTTACATTCTTAACTTTTACGGAAATCTAAACTGATGTGCTTTTATGCTATTATAGTAGCATAATTTCGCATTCTTTCTCCCTCCCTCCCTCCCTTTTTCCTTCCTTCCTTCCTTCCTTCCTTCCTTCCTTCCTTGCTTCCTTCCTTCCTGCTTTCTTGCTTCCTTCCTTCCTTCCAAATGTTCCCTTAACTTTTAAAAATTTTGTTATAAACAGTGCAGAGGGAAGTGTTTGCTATTGCAGTACTGGTTGTTACAGTAAATGGGATGGGGACATAAATCACTGGATGAACATGACATAATGATTTCAATATTTAGGAATGCATAAAAAGCATGGTTCTTTGACATTAATTCCCTGTTTAAGGAACATCTTTAATAAAAAAAATTCCAAAATGTGATTTATAAAAGAGATTACAATTTCTATTACATTTTTAAGGTCTCAAGGAATTTGTCTTTTGTGATCAATTTTGTAATTAAAAAATTTGAAATGTTATCTCTTTGGATTAACCAAGAAGTCTTTTTAAAAAATTTTCTAATTAAACTTTTCTGATTTATAATTGCCAGCTGCTATAACAAGGTAATCAGATCAGTAAGTGTTTTGCATGGTTTATACATGAACACAATGTACACTTTGTGTTGTCTGCTGGCAGATTTTTTTTCCTCTTAGATTTTTCTCTAATGCATTTGGCTTGGAAAGAGTGGAATATTCTTCAACACGATTTGAGTGTCTTTCATCCATAATCTTATTGCTGGACTCTTTTGTAATTTGTAAAGCAAAATTAAAATCGACCTGTAATCTGTTAAAACAGTGCTAAGCACTCACATCAGCCATTAGCTCTGATAACTCCTTTATCTTTGTGAAAAGGAAAAGCTCTTAAATATTGATTTTAAATAACAAAACACAGCTGCTGGCCTGATTTTACCTGTCAGCACACTGAGGTACATGTGCTTTGTCTACCTACTTCGCAGTTGCCCTTTCCATTGTGAAATGATTATGCTCTTTTGTTTCACATCAGCATTGTCTAATTTTGTCATCATTCAGAATATTTATAGTTGGTGTCTTTGCCTATCTTAAATATGTATATTATCTGAGCAAAATATATGTGATGAAAACAATGTAAAATTTTAATTTTAGGATGCTCTCAGTTTTATTTAAATTTTTGCAATTTTAAATTACAATTAAAATGTCATGAAGAAAATTTTCCTGTACAACTTAGTCAGCATGTTGCAGTACCTTTTGCAAAATATAATCTGCTGATTATTGTGGTAGAATAAGCTTTCAGAAAATACCCCATGTACTTTTTTTTTGTTTCCTACCTATGTAACCTTCAGGCTGAGTCATCTAATTCTAGCCACTGCAATGATATATCATACTCAGCCTAATAAGAAGTCCCACTTCCCAATTCTCTTTTTTAGCCAAGATTGCTTAAAAGATTACAGCTATGTGAGGTTGGAATATTAGCTAGTTTGGTTCCTGAGTTACTTTGTGAAGAATATTTGGGAAGATCATGTAAACTAATAAGAAATAACCTTTATTTGTTTTATGCTAATAGAATTTCAGGATTAATTTTTATCATTTCAAAACCTAGCCATCTTGGATAATAGAGTTTCAGACTAATTCATGTGTAGAAATTATAATCTTATTTATCATGATAATAGGTTCTATGAATAACTATTGCAGAGTTTTCAAGTAAAGTTTTTTCAGTAATATTTTTCATGGTAAATTAAGAATTTCCTTAAAATTCCATCCAGCCCTTCACATGTCAAGGACAGAAGTAGATGAAAAAAAATGAGAAGACAGTAGAATAATTCTTTAGCACAAAGAATTGTGTTTGTTACTGTAATTCAAAGCCAGAGAAGATTCAAGGTCAAGACACCTCTAAAGTGTATGAGGACAATTCAGAGCAGCTTCTCCAACAAAGGTTTTGTAACCCGCTTGAAAGATTGGCTTATTTTTATGTTACTTTCTCAGGTTCAGATGTCAAGTATCTTCCAAAGAATTTTGAAATGTGATTTGTCATCATTAAATAATGTGTAAATTTCATCTGAATTTTACATTAAATTTTACATTAAAAACAGTTTGAAATATAGTAAGTGCTTTATAGTTATTGCATTTTAATAGACAAGATTAAATTCCTGCTGTTTTTTGAACTCTGTAATGTAATCTATAAATGAAGACATTTCGAGTAGCAAATTGTTAATAATTCTGTAGCCAGTTTTTGCTAATATTTATTTCTTATGCTCATGTCTCTCATGTTTTGGAAAAAATATATAGCACTGCTTATATTATAATACCACAAACCATACACACACACACACACACATATATACACATGCATATATATACAAAGCTATCATATATATGATTTTTGTATGTTCAATGCCCGGTAACAACAACAACATAAAAGCTTAGTATTGGCAGCCATTACTGGAGTTTGAATGAAATAATTTCATTTAATTTATATATTACAACAGTAGTAAGAAAAAAAAGTATATTTGAAAAATTTTTTTCAGATTATCGCCACCATTTGGATTGTAAAAGGAACAAGAGTTTATTCAATTGCTGCTAGTTTTTCAACATAAGTGACTTGGTAGATCCATTAATTATATTAGAGAATCAGTAAAAGAACTGATGTTCCTGTGAAATTTCTTTTTTCCTCAATACATAGATAGCTAGTAGAGACTTGGAATGTATTAAGCGGTTTTTAAATGGACAGAGAAAACTGCTGTCTGTTGTATGTATATTCTTCACATTTATTTTTCTCAACCCAACATTTAATTTATTACATCTCTTTATTTGCTAATATGCTACTTGTATTTTTCTCCCATTTTCTTAATAATCATTAGTGTCTAAAATTGGGTAAATAAATCAGATACAGAACATTAAAATAACATGGCTTCTTCTATATGAAAAACCCAAAATATAAATAATTTAAAGAGAAAAGTGAAAAGGTGATAATAAGAAACAGATAGGTAGACTTTTTGGAGAAAGAGAAGAGGGTGCAAAAAAGTGAGAGGGAAGGGGAAAAATAAGGGTGAAGGAGGATCAAAAACGGTCATGATTAGATAGATAGACAGACAGACAGGTAAATGTCTATGTAATGGATTTTATTGTTATGTATTCCAAAAATATATTAATAATAAAATTTTGCAGAAACCAGCCAAAAAAAGAGAAATTCTAAAATTTTCTTAATGTCACTCATTTGCTAGTAAGACATTCTGTACCATTTAATTAAGTCTTATATTTAGGTGATTTAACAGTGAACTAGCAAAGTGTCTATTTATCAAAGCTTACCCTTTGGTACAAATGACATGCATTGCAATTACTAATTCACTTGAATTCGGAAGAAATCTACCATGATATGTTTATATACCTACTTATATAGTTAATGTCATGTGTTTTTATCCTATAACATTTGAGGTAGATTTAAAAACTATTATTGCTTTAATCCTTTGAGAAAATATGTTTTTAGAACTACTTTTCAGAAAAGATCATCTTATTTCACTTTTGATTGGTGAAATAGCCCTTTTTTAAAGGACAACAAAGATTACATTAGAAATATAAAAATCCCAGTTGGTGTTAGTTGTTCAATGTTCAGAAAATAAGTTTTTTTTTAAACTTACTTTTAGGAGTTAAAGAGAACTTTTAGGTGGTTTTTTAAAAAAGTAATTACTACTGATTATCAATTGTCATCACTTCTCTGGAAGGATAATTGAGGTCCTAAAGTACAGAACAGTGTTATAAACAATATTGTTCTCTCCCCAGTCTGTCTTGGACTAACCATTTCTTTTTTTGAAATATTCTTTCAACATAACTTATGTATCTTAGGACCTTTGATATAGGAAGCAATTTAGAACTAAAGGCAACTTCAGCTTTTAAAAAAGAGAATTTTCAGAAACCTGCACAAAAGTCATATACACTCTAAATGAATAGAGTAGAATAAATATAGGACTTACCAATTATTATTCTCTATGTGTACAATAACTTTATGAAATAGATTACATAGTTCTGTATTTATATGATGTTGATGGACATAGAAATGACTACTAAATTTATAAAACTGGGAACATTGTAACACTGCAGGGAAAAGGCAATGAATAAACATGTATAGTGACAGTTCGCAATGGGACACATCCCCATTTGATACCTTCATAAATTCTCAAATGAATACACACAGGATCATCTGCAGAGTCATTCACTTAAGCACATTTGTTTTGAGATTAGATTCTCTTCTCATGTACACCATCTCAACAAAACAACAACGAAAACCAACTCTTTAATTTCCACAGAGGAAGGGGCTGGGGATTTAGCTCAGTGGCATAAATGCCTTCCTTGCAAGGGCGTAGTCATGAGTTCGATCCCCAGTACCAATAAAAAGAAAGAAAGAAAGAAAGAGTGTTATAAATTTCCACAGGATTCTCTGTTGTAGAATCACAAGTTCATACCAATAAGAATTTTGCATTACTTTATTCAATTTATCCAACAATTTAATTTTCCCTGGAAATAATCATTAATTCAGTCTGTCAATAATCCATTCCACCATTATGTAATGAATTTCAGCAGCACACAAGGAAACGAACTGGGAACTGAGGATACAAGGATACACAGGGAGCATTCTGCTGTTACGTTGGGTCATTCTTCAGCATTCTTTCTAATTAGTCTTAGTTTTATTTTAGATTTGAACACCCTTTTTGACCAGCACAGTTATCCATCATTCTTTTCTACACATTATTATTGGTACAAAGGGAGCAGTCATAAAAATAATTAACACAACATAATGATTTTTGTAGCTTTGATTTTCCTCAAGAAATATATCTTGTTAACTTGAGTATAATTTGAGTAACCTTACCAAGTGGCATATGTTGAAGGCAAGATTGGCTATGCGAACAGTGAAGTAGGAGCTGGGTCTACATTGAATCCTGCCATTGACTATAGCATTAATTTAGAAGTTACTGAAATTGTGCTATGCTAACACTTGACTTTTGGTCATCTTCATCACTACAGAGAATTCAAGGTGAAATGTAATTCTCAAAGAAAGACAGTAAAGTAGGATGGTGATAGGGTATAAATATTTAGGTAAGCAAAGAGTACCAAGCCTAGGCTACTACAGGAAAATAACCCATAGGGTCAGTGAGTGTGAAACTTTTCACTAAACTAGACACAAATGTATTTTATAGGTTAAGATGGCATAAAAATTTAGAAGCCAAGGATCAATTTTGGTAAATTTAACCAGACATTATTAGGTTCTTATAGTGATATGTATAATACTGAGCCTTGTCATACTGTCATGAACTACATAAAAGCAGACATTAGGGTAAAAATAGAACTTCCACAAGATTGGGTTGGGAAGTGAGTGGAATCAAACTGCTCAGATAAAAGAGATATCCCAGTTCATCTTTCAAAAAGAACTTCACTGAAGGGTGTCAATCCTAAGACTATCC
>PVJX010027136.1:0-25135 GCA_004027295.1 Dolichotis patagonum | reverse complement strand
ATGATGTGAAGTCCAGCAAAACTATCACTTTTTGTTCAAAGTGATCTTAGCTTGCTTTGCCTTGTCTAAGTTCAACACACATTAAGGTATGGACAGCTGTTTTGAGGAGAATGAGAGACACTATGACAGCCATTCATGGCTTCCCTAATGTCTGGTCTTGAAGACCTGTAATGTCCCCCTTGTCCTGCTCAGATCAATTGCCTATATGTGACAATCTGGACAACTATTTGGAAGAGAACAAGAGTCAATATGATAGAGAGTGAATATCTCCAATTGTCAGTTTTGAAATTTATGTCTTACATTGCTTTCTTGTGATCTGCATTGCTCTGTTTTGTTGTGTTTAATTGTACCCTATTGATATAATTGCATGTATATTTGAGTGGGTAAGATGGATGACCATATTGTTGTTTTTGTCAGATCGTGGAGCAGAACTGTTAACAGTCTCACTGTTTGAATGTCTACTTTTATATTTTAACTTTGTAATTTGAACAACTATTTCAAAGAAGTCAGTATGTATAATTAGTCAAGTAATAATTTCTTAGGTTTTATTGCTGTTGTACTCCTTTTTTCCTTGAAATACTGTATTGTCACTACCCTTTATTCTGTTTTATTTTGTTTTGTTTTTTCCTCTTTAAATTAAAAAAAAAAAGAATTCAAATTCAAAGCTGTTGGGTTTAAAGAAGAAAAGAGGGATGGAGAAGAGACCAGCAAAGAGATAGAAACCTCTCCTCTGTGGCTCACCTACCAGTCTAGTGGTGTGAAAGCTGCAAACTCATCATTCATTCTGGCTCTAGAGCACGGAGCCAAAGCCAGTTTAGATGAGTGCATAGTTTTAATTAGTCTTCACTATTTAAAATAGAAAGGTCTCATTGACAAGCTAGGATTTTTGTCTTCTGTCTCTGAGTGTCCACACATACAAAGGCCATATTCCAGTTTAGCAACTAAAGGTGATTTGCTCCAGATGCCTTATGGGCGCAGCTTTCCACTCACTACCCCCTGGCCCCAGAGAATTTAGGTTGTTCCTCAGGTACTGTGTCCAAAGTCAGGGAGAGAAGCTTGATGCCCTCTCTCTCTGTCTCGCTCCACTACTGTAATCCAAACCACCATCAAACTCTCTGTGAACTGCAGCAGGAACTTCCCACATATCCTCCTTTTAGGATCTTCTCAGAGCAGGTCCTGGTGGTACTTGCCCTCGGGTCCATTTCTGGACCTTGGCTCTCCTACCTTTTCTACCGTTTTCCAGCTGGCTTGCACCGGGTGCAGACAAAGAAGGGAGAGGGGTGGCTGTTACAACTTCTCTGAAGTTAGAGAAAGGAAGGTGGGGTTTGGATCCCTTTCTGTCACACACATTGTCTCTGGCAGGAGACCTCTTTCCCAGGGCTCCCGCTGTCTCTTCCACTGGAAAACACTTGCATCATTCAGAGCCCCAACAGGAAAAAGGCGGCATGGTGGAACAAGATAACTCAAAGTGAATTTCTTTGCAAAAGGACTATTTACAAAACTGCAGGTATACTGTGAGTATACAGGGGACCCCCAAACTTCATGGGAGTTATGTTGCTATAGCACCCATTAATTGTAAAAAACCACGAATTTCAGATATGGTCAGAAAAATGCCCATAAATGTATATATTTTATACTTTAAACCTTAAATATGCCATGTCTCCCTCATTTATGTAATTTAATAAAATATGTATTAATAGAGCTTTAGAAGGTGCAGTGAGTTTTTGGTGGCCTCTTAGGGATCTTAGGGCTTTAAGATGAACACACCGGAGAACACTGGGAGAGCTACACATGGTACAGCAATCTGTTATGCGTGAGAACGCCATTGCATCTGTCTGTGATAGATTACAAGGCAGCAGTCAATCAGCAGCAAGGAGAACCGAATCACACTCTTGGATTGGCTACTTGCAAACCTCCCTCTAAAGAAACAGCTGTGGAGGATATTTGTGATTTCTCCAAAATTGCAAGCGTTTCTGTGAACAATTATTAGTTAGGTTCTAAGGCAAACCCTGTGAAAGACGGAGGCTTCAAACTCTGAACTATGACTTTTCATCAGTTGGAATGGTTTTATTCTGTTTTGTTTGATTATATCATGCGTGATGGTATGAACAGCTCTTTTGAAGAAAACAAAACATTATGACAGCTATTGCTGATTTAATATCATCCTTCTTAGAAGTCCTACCATGCTTCTTTTGTTCTACTACCATTGGTTCTATCTATCACATTGTGTCTTATTGGAATTTGAATATGTGTGATAGTTTAAACAAAATTTTTCTATTGAAAATGAGATATTATAGTACCCATTGATCATTTTCTGTTATTCGGTTCAGAAAGCCCTGTAATTCTTTCACTCTATGCATGGCTTTTTACTATTGTGTTATGTTTGATATTATTGTATTTGAAACTATGCTCAACTATAGCAGAGTAAGAGATATGGTGTTAGCTACTGTTGATGTCCGGTTGTCTTAATGTAAAGTACTGTGTTGCCTATGTTGTCCTGTTCTGATCTGCTCTGTACTGCCCTCTTTTGTTTTATTCTCTTTCAAATAAAAAATTAAAAAAAAAAAAAAAAAAAGAACTGCGACTTTGTGGGGGTGTACTGAAGCACAGCAGACGGGTCCACACGGGGGCATTCATTCTGAGACCAAAGTCATCCAGACACCTTCGGAAAGATACGCAGCCAAATAACGGTAATTTCACAAAGAAAGAACAAGGAAAATAAAGCCCTGATACTGCTTTCTGCTTTTCACGGAGTTTCTCTGTGGTGGAACTAAGGCTATTTGGGGCAGGTAATGCCTTGCTGTGGAAGAGGGTGTGAGGTGTGCTGTAGCATCTTTAACCCTTGTCCTCCACGGACTCCACGGCTCCCATCTATGACAACTAGAGACGTCTCCAGATACTGTCAAATACCCCCCCGGGCGTGGGGGGAGAGGACCATTCATCCAACACTTACTGAAACCCTCTAAGTGCTATCCGAGGAATGGGGAAAATAGGAAAGAAAAGACCCAGGGACATAAAATCTACACTACGATTGTGGGGACAGAATGCACAAGGGTTTCGGTACATAAATATATGCATTATAGGCAGAGAATAGGAAGTATAAGAAACTACAAGATGAGATGATGTAGTTTTTAAAAAGCAAGGAGGCCAGGGATGGTGAGACAGTAAGAAAATGGGCCTTCAGGGCAACCAAAAGGCAGGAGAAGGGCTTCATAGTTTCCTCTGAGTAACGGAAGTTATGGAGAGCTGAAAGCCAACAGTTTACACTAATGGGTCAGTCTTGGAAGAAGATGTATTAGAGACAAGAGTCTAGGTGGAACCCAAGCAGGAGAAACAAGTATAAATTAGTACACTAGCTGGGCTGGCAATGTCAGTGAGTTAAACAGAGATAGAAGAGGGAGATAAAAGACAAGCAGTTGGATTCAGCATAAACAATTGGCCTCCATAACCACAAATTCCACAACAACCAGGGACTGAACATATTTGGGGAAAAAAATTATACTGAGCACATACAAACTTTTTTCCTTATACGTATTCCCTAAACAAAGCAGTACAGCAGTTGTTTGCATAGCATTTACATTGTATAAGGTGTTACAGGTAATCTAGAGATGTTTTAAAGTGCACGGGAAGGAGTGCATGGGTTATGTGCAAACACTAAACTGCTTCATACGGCAATCTTGAGATCCACCAAACATGTCATTTGAAGAGAATGATGGAGCAAATCCCTAAGAATGCCAAGTGATGACTGAATTGTAAACAAGGAAATGACATATTTGTTGATTGTAAAATTAGATGTACAAATTGACCAAAGGTGCTTGTGATTTTATTTATGAATGTTTCACAAAAATTATGAAAATTTATTTTGCACAATTTTAGGTTAAGAAATTATGTAATATACACCAGTACTTTTAAAATGAAGTTTAAACAACTTCCATGCAAAGTAAAGAGAAACTAACAACAGATTTCTAAACAACTACATTTAAATTATTTTCTTATTTTCTTTTGGTAGCAATGCTCTTGGGCACAGTATTATCATAGTAGGCTTTACTGGGAATTTTAAAATAATAGAAAATGAACATTTTCATACTTTGATCTTTATTCACTATTCCCTTACCATTTAACTTTCTCAATTTTAGAAAGAAAAAAGTTTTAATGTACCTCCATTGGTTAGCTGTCCTGTTGCTATGGTCGAATACATAGCATCCACCCCTTAAAGAAGAGATTTAATTTGGCTCACAGGTTCAGAGGATTTAACCAATGTCAGCTGGTTCCAAGACAGAATCATCACAGTAAAGTGGCTTGTTAGAACAGACCTTCTCACTTCATGGTGGTTAGGAAACAGCACAAGATAAGAACACCAGCACCCTTTAAAGACAGCCTCTATGACCCACCTTAACAGGGTCCTACTCCTTAACATCACATTCAGCTATGAACATCAGTGGGTTACGACGCTGGTGAGTAGAACCCCATGATCCAATCACCTCTCCAGGAGTGAAGTCCACAATCAAGTTGACAATAAAAATTAACTGCCATAAGTCTATCCTTTGGTAATTAGACATCTAATCACATCTCTTTAAACCATATATAATTCCCAAATAAACACAATAAAGTCATAATTCTGCAGAACATGACATAACTATCCTGCCTACAACTGAAAATGCAATAATTTCTTCCCCAACTCTTAACACTTCCAGAATTTCTCAAAAGGCTAAGTCAAAGTCTTCTCTGATATTCAAGGCAAATCACGGCTATAAATCTCTATAAATTCAAGAAAGCAAGCAAGTTACCTAATCCCCAAATTCATTGACATGAGTAAACATTCCCACTCCAAAAGGAAAAAATAAAGAAGCAAAAAGGAATAGGAGTAAAGCAAGACTGAAACCCAGGGAGCAAACATTAAATCCTTTAGCTCCTTGTCCAGCATCTGGTACACATATTGTATGAGATGTGAGCTTCAGAGGGCTTGAACTGTTCTATCCCTATGGTCTTTCTGGTTGAAGTCCACATATGAGCTCTCTCTCACTTTCTCTCTTTCCTTCTCTCTCTTTCTCCCTCTTGAGCTGTCCCCACTCATTATCTGCAGCTTTCCCCAACAGACATCCCACATTCATGGCATCTCTGCATTCCTGTGGTCTCTCCTGGGTCTTCAGCTTCATTACCACAGTTTTACACATCCACTCCTCAGGAGACATTTGCTGGCCTCCCAGGACTTCCACTGAAATCTGAGTGGAAGCCTCCATGACCCCACAGCTCTTGCATTCTATGTGCCTGAAACAACCAGTATCACATGGCCAGTCAGCATGAGCATTAGCTGAGCCTCTTGTACCGTGTTTGCAGCAGACTTTGAGTACCTGGAATGACTGAACACAATAAAATGAATCTTGGGCAACCATTTTGTATGAGACCTTTCCCAAGGAGGTGACCCAAGGGCTCTGTTTTCTAATGGGTGACTGACACTTTTACCCTTGAACCTGCAATGGCTGGGTTCTTAATTGATTCCTGAAATGCTCTCAACCATCTTTTTTCTTGTCCCAATTTAATGTACTTGGTGTCTTTTTAATGTTACTAATCTTTTCAACAACCACATCTCCATTGTTTCCAATTTACATGCAGTTATTTCCAGCTCAAAACTTGTTTTTCTAATCTTTGTGCTTTCCTTTTTGTCACCAATTCTCATTACAAATCTGACAAATCAGCCAATAGTGAAATTTTTTCCATGAGATCAGCTAGTCATCTATCTTTAAATTCAAGCTCCTAAAAAGTCTTAGAACATGGAGAAAATCTAGACAAGTTCTTTGCCAGAATATAAAATGAATGACCTCCAGTCCAATTCTCTTGCCAGGCAGGCACTGTGCCCCTAAGCTATATCCCCAGCCTGTTTCAGTCCACTTCTCACGAGAACCCATAGTCCCATCTGCAACTTTCTAAGCCTAGTCTTTACCATGCACATTCTAATCAGCATTCTGGTCTTCTGACCTCTGACAAGAACCATCCATCAAACTCCGCTTACAGCATTCTAAGGCTTCACTAGTTTACATCTACAAATATTTCAAGCGCCTCCTGTGAATCATTGTAAAGGCTTTTGAATCATATGACCAAGAATAGTCACATCAACTACTCCACCCTTCAAGCACCAGTTTTCTGCATCAGCCAGCATTCTCCTTCCTGAGGTAAAACACTAGATCTCTGTATCCTAAAATGAGAGGGTTTTAATTTGGCTCATGGCTCCAGAGGTGTCAGTGCTTGTGTGGCTGGCTCTGTGGCAGAGGGTGTGGGAAGCAAAGATGCTCATTTTGTGATGGCTGAGAAGCAGAGCACATGGGAAGAGCACCCGCAAGAGACACACCCTCCAAACCATGCCGAGTGACCCACTCCCAAGGGGGCCCTCGCTTCTGAGAGCACACTGAACCATGAACATTGGTGGATTAACCCCCGGATTAGTACAGTGCCTACATGACCCGTCTCCTCTCCAGGAGTCTTGATACAGTCAAGATGAGAATAGTGCCAAATAAGTATTTTTATAATTAACAAAAGTATTGCCAAGTGACTGATTAGTTACTGGGAAACAGTTGACAAATCCCTAATTATTATTCAACCATTTTAAGTGGCCATAGTTTAAACCATAGTTATTGTTGCCATTGTAATCAATCTAACCACCACCATTAATCTTCCATTTTCAGATCTAATAGAGCAAAACCGAGCACTAAAATGGCACAGCACATGCTTTCCAAAGGAGTTCTTCAGACTTAGTAAAATTTCAGAAATACCCTGTGATTCACTTCTACACTGTTATTTCTCTCCCTTCACCATGTTGCTAACATTTCCTATATACCTTTCTTTCCTTTTCTTATTGAATATGAACTATTTTATCTCTGGCCCTTTGTAAATTAATCATATATGTTTAATATGAACTGACAGAGAACAGTATTTTCTGAATACCTATCTGGGTTTCGTGAATTGCTCCCAAGAATTTTAAAATGAAAAAAGAAATCTGAGGTTTAAACTTATAAAAACACACACATGCATATGTATAAGACTCCTAAGAGGTAAAGTAAGAGATTGCCTGTAAGTAATAAACCGATGACTGCAGAATCCCCTAAACTCTATACCGGAGTAAAATCTTCATGACATCAGTCTAGAAAAGTCCATATGACAGTAAAATGAAACAGCTGTATTTTGCCCAATGTAAAGAGCTATGAATCTGTGAATATCAAAAGTGTTTGAAGTGAGCATGTGCACGAACACACACACACACACACACACACACACTTAGCCCTAGCCCCATAGCACTTATCCAGCCTTAACTAGAGAAAGGAAGAGGAGAAAATTCTGGCAGATAAAGTAAAAATGCAGATTCTCTCATTTAAAGTGTAATCCTCAAAAGAATCGCACACCATTTCATTTGCAATTATGTGCTCAAAGTCCATGAGGAGAGAGACTGCACACAGGGCAGCATCCCTCGTGCGTCTTGTGAGAAGAGAGTTCCACTAACCCACTCCCAGTTTACGTGGAGATACATTTCCCTAGGCATACTCAGGCATCTTTCTGTCCAGTTATGCACACTTCTTCAGATAAAAGAAGCAAGAAACTGAAAAGAATAATTGGGCATCTCTGTCACACTATTCTCTCTCTGAGGGCCGTGTAGCTACAAGGGGGAGTACTTTTTGACAAAATAGAATTATCTGTGGCTGACATGCAGGTTGGTCTACAATATGCTTTGTGACTGGGTTCAATGTGGACCACTACATACTGCAGACTGGTGCACTCCTATAATCCAAAAACTTAGGAGGCTGAGGCAGGAAAACTCTCGTGAGTTCAAGGCCAGCCTGGGCTCCATAGTGAGTTCAAAGGCCAGCATGAACTACATAGCAAATTGGTGTCTCAACAAAGCCAAAGAAATATATTTAGAAAAATGAAAAGTCAGCAGTAGAGGCCTGGGGAATAGAACAAAGTCCTATGTAAAAGATAAATTTTGGTTAAGTGCACAGACCTGACTTAAAGCAGCTAAAATGCTTTTGCTTGTGATTATGTGATTGGGGACAGGGGAGCGGGGAGGAGAGCGAGCTGGTCCTGCTGCATTTGGGTGGCCGGTTGTTGGGGGAATGGTGGGTCACAGTGATGGTGACAGCTGAGAGTAGAGGAGATGTTATGGATTAAAAACTGGTGGTCAACTTAATGCCAGCTGAATTATATCAGCATGGTACTGAGCGCAGATGTTCCACCTGAGGAAAGCTGCCAGCATAATAGAGATGTGGAAAAGGAGAAGTTATGTGTTGAGGTGTTGAGGTGTTGTGGGTTCTCCTATGAGTTGCTATTTGAGTCGTTGGTTCTCCCAGAGAAGCTCTGGTCCTAACATCAAGCATCACTTCCTGGCTCCGGAGGGGAAGACATGTGCCGCTTGGTCTCCAGGACGAACTCCTCACACTGGCTTCCTGGCATGTACTCCACTGTGCTGTCGGAGGAGCTCGGGGCCTCCGTGTCGCTGAGGATGGCTGTGGTGCTTTTCAGGACAGCCCTGGTCTTTGTTGTGAGTGTGACTTCTCAGCTCCAGCGTAGAACCCTCAACCTACCCAGCACAGCTCCTTTAGCCCACTGGCATAGACTTTCTGCTTCCACCGCTGACCTTTGGGCCTTCCCAGCACTGATAAAGAGACTGGCGTGAGTCCTTCTCGTGGGCTCTAGACCTCCAGTTGGACTCGTGGGAGGCACTGTCGTGAGCTCTGGGTCTTCATCTGGACTCATGTGGGACATTGCTGTGGGATTCAGGCCCTTGGCTAAATATTCTATGTCGTTAGTGTTGTGGACAGATTTCCTGTAATTTCTTATATTAACTCTGCGTGACCATCATAAAATAATATTATAAACTCCACATCCTGATTCTAACTGTTCTCTGCACAACCCCTGACTACAACAGGAGATGACATTTAAGCCTTACAGTACACTTGACTGAGAAATGATCGCTGCCTGCCCAGTTCAGCTTATCAATGTCTCCCTGCTTATTTATTATTATCAAAGTAGACTCATTAAAAATTGCAAGTATTAAACACAAAACCATAATGTCTTTACATTAAACAATAAATTAGAGCTTCATTTCACAGGTGGCAACTTTTTAGATGCGAGGTTATTAAGTACCAAATATTTAGTCGTATCAATTCACCCAGCATTGTGAGTTGTAGACAGCATTTCCTGGTGTTCCTCCTCAGGGTTAGGGGTTGAGTTATCTTTTGATAAGTGACACTATCGTGGTTGCAGATCTTCTATTCAGTCTCTGCCCACATTCAAAATAGGTGAAGGGAAATCTGTGCCTGTGACCTTGTTTGGAAACTATTTCAATCCTGTAGGGCATGTTGACATGAAAAGGATAAGGCGAACTGATTTTGTTCTTCAATTGTAAGAGTTTTCTAAATTATGTTTTAAACTCTCTCCTAGCACAAGGTGCTTTTGTTCTCAATTGGATCTGACTGACTCTTATTTATACAAAGTACTCTACAGTGCTTGAGTACAGCTAATTGCTTTACACAGTTGCTCAGGGTGGCTAGAAAGCTCTGTGAAAACTCTTTCACAAACACCAATGCATTGTGTAAGTTTTTACTGTTTATTTTATGTAAAAAACAAAATTTTATAGGAAAATAATCAGAGAATAACAATAGTTAATCTATACTGCGTATCATTGCCTTCAAAGTAGTTACACAGAGTGAGACATAAACCAAAATTGTTCTTACAAAGAATAGATAACAACACAAAACTTTGAACTAAGATAAATGAATAGTATAAATGAAACCAATTAGCATTTATATTCAATTATTTTGAAACAATGAAAAAGGTAACTTTGGGAAGTATTTGAGCTTCTCTCATATGTACAATATGTATATTCATATAAGAGAAATTACGTTGTATTTAAGCTTGCATGTATGACTTATTTCAGTTAACATTATGCTCTCAAATTGTGTCTATTTACCTATGAATACCTGAAGTTTAGCTTTCTTTATGGCAGAGTAATACTCCCTTGTATATAAATACCACATTTTCCTTATCCTTTCAATTGCTGCTGGACATACATCCAAGATCTAACTATTATAAATTGTGCTGCTATAAACATGCATGCATCCTAAATAATGATATTTTAATCTTTGGGAAGATACCTAAAAGAAGAATAGCTGGATCAAATGAAATTTATTTTCTTTTGCTTTCTTTTTTTTTTTTTTTTGAGACAGGGTCTCATTATGCAGCTCAGTCTGGTCTTGATTTCACTTTGTAACCCAAGCTGCTCTTGAACTTGCAATGTTCCTCCTGCTTCAGCCTCCTGAGTGTTGGGATTACAAACGTGTCCCACCACATCCAGCTCAAGGGGAATCTCTGTTTTTAAGTTGCTAAAAGAGTATATTTAACTTAAATGCTTTAATATATGCAGAAAAGCTATGAATGTGAGGTAATACATTTAATTAGCTTGACTTAATCATTCCACATTGTGAACATATATCAAAATACTATATTGGTCCAAATGAGTGTATGCAACTTTGATGTTTCAATTAAAATTTAAAATTATGCAAAATGTACCCTTAATAAGTTAAAACATAAAAATACTGAAAAATGGTAGATCACCAAAGTAAATTTATGAAGTTGATAACTGAACTCTAGTCACATTAGACAATCTGTGCTGAATATTTAAAGAATGATAATACATAATATAACTTGTAATTTGTTTTTTTAATTTTTTTAAATTTTAAAGAGAAAAAAACAAACATAACAAAACAGAATAAAGGGTAGCAACAATACAGAATTCCAAGGAAAAAAGGAAAAGAACAAAAAAAAAACACTACAAAATCATTACTTGACAAATTACATACTGACATCTTGGAAATAGTTGTTCAAATTACAAAATTAAAACATGCAAAGTAGACATTCAGACAGTGACACTGTTAACAGTTCAGCTCCACAATCTGACAAAAACAGCAATATGGTCATCCATCTTACACAGTCAAACCTACATGCAGTTATACCAAAAGGGTAAAATTAAACACAACAAAATGAACAAAGCGGATCACAAGAGAGCAATGTAAGAGACATAAATTTCAAAGCTAGACAATCGGAGATACTCACTCTCTATCATATTGACTCTTGTTTTCTTTCAAATAGTTGTCCATATTGTCACATACAGGGAATTCACATGAAACAACATAGTATAGAACTGATCTGAACAGGATGAGGAAGGCGTTTCAGGTCTTCAAGACCAGACAATAGGAAAGCCAAGAATGGCTGTCATAGTGTCTCTCATTCTCTGCAAAACAGCTGTCCATACCTTCATGTGTGTTGAACTTAAACAAAACAAGCTAAAATCACTTTGAACAAAGAATGATTGTATTGCTGGATTTCACATCATGACATTATGGATTCAGCACTGGGTACTGTACTGTCTCTTTTTCTTCAAAGTAGTTGTTCATTTCAACATGTGTTATATAGTTGGTTCTTGTAAACTGTTTATAAGCTCTACACATGCATGAGTCTCTACATGTATATCTATCCTTTCTGTATTAGAGGGAAAAACAAAACAAAGCAAGCCAAAACAAAACAATTCCTAGAAAAGCATGAAGCAAAAAGTCATATAAAACCACAATACAAGGTGATCTACAATAGTTACCATGATGTCTCAGCAGTATATAACAACATTAATAAAAACAAAGCATTGGAGATATTATAAGACTTCAAAATCAGGCAATAATCAAACCAGAGTGGGTATCTTAGTGAATCTTGAAATCTTCAGTGTAGTTGCCTATACTCTTAGACTTGATGCTATCAATCAAGATTTGAATAAAATCAGTCAATACAAAATGGCAATCTAACAAACGAGATTCAAATAAGATCAGTCATAATAAGACAGTGTAAGTTATACAGGGCTTCAGATTAAGTTGATAGGAAAATTAGGGATGATTACCATAATATGGCCTCTTATTTTTGGGATAGCTGACCATGTCCTCCAGTTTAGTGTAAGTAGACAAACTGGAACAGCATGTAATCCATCAAGCAGAGTGATGAGAATAATGTAGATTTTAAATCTTGTTACCCCATTAACAATATCCTCTGCCTTCCTTTTTTAGACAAATCCTTACCTTTCACTCCCATAGGGTGCACTGCTTATTTTGGGTCCCACTGCCTCCCTATATAGAGCACCTCGATGGACCTTATCTCCTGATCTACTCTGCCTGTGTTTCTCTCTGTTAGTATTTTGAGGCACTCTATACTAGAGATTACAGCCAATCTTCTCTGCCTCATTTCTGCTATTCTATTTTCCTGCCACTGGTTGCCTATTTTTCTCTTCCACTCCACTGTCTGCCCCATTCACTGAGGCCTCTCTGCCACTCTTTCTGAAATGCTCATATTCTTTTTCTCTCTCTCTAAAATGTCCTTCAGTACTTTTTGTAGGGTTAGATTGGTAGTCAGAAATTCTCCCAGTTTCTCTTTGTCATGGAAGCATCTTGCTTCTCCATTAATTTCTAGAGAGATTTTTGCAGGATACATTAATCTGGGCTGGAGGTTGTTCTCCTTCAGGGCTTGAATTATTTCACTCTAAGCTCTTCTTGACCTGATGATCTGTGTCAAGAAATTGATGGGTTTTCCTTTATAGGTGATCTGTTTCTTTTATCTGATGGCTTTTAATATTCTGTTCTTATATTGAATTTCTGGGATCTTTATTATGTGTCTGGGTGTAGCTCTATTTTGGTTGTAGGTGGCTGGAGTTCTGTATGCTTCATATGTCTGCATATCATTTCCTTTTTGTATGTTTGGGAAGTTTTCCTTAATAATTTCTGTGAATAGCCTTTGTAATTCCTCTGTTTTGACTCCTGCTTCTTCATTCACATGCTTTATTCTTAAGTTATAGATCCTCTTGTCGTCCTCTAGCCTTTGTATTTTTACTGCCTGCTCCCTTGTTATTTTTAAGAGATCTTCCCTTTCTTGATCACACATTGCAAGCCTGTGTTCAATTTTTGATAGTCTATCTTTAGTTTCTTTCAAGCAGTTTTGCCAGCCTTCTATGGAGTCTTTAGTTTTCTGGTAATCTCTTTGAATCTGCTTCATGAATTCTAGGTTTGCTTTATATTGTTCATTGAATGTTTCTCTCCTTTTGTGTTCCTCCATTCTTCTGTCTGTGTCTTCCTGAGAGATTCCCAGCCTTTCTTTTATTAATCTACTTATCTCTTGTTTAAGTTGAATTAATATTTCAGTTTTGATCTCATTTACAAGGTCCTGAAGATATCTCTTTATGTCCGCTGATGCTGTATTTGATGTTGCATGTTTGCTGCCCTCAATCTCTTTTGTATTTACCTCTCCTGGATCAATATTCTCAGGGTTGGCAGCTGAGGGCTTTTTGTTATTTCTCTCTCTTGTCATGTTTTTGGTTCCTTCCACACAATTGTATAGTGTAATTCGCAGCCCCTTTTCTTGTTGGTTAGGGTTCTTCTGGAGCATGCAGGCTAGGGGCTTCTGCCCTCTGCAGTCCACTATTAGAGAGTGAAGTGCAAGCAAGGGCAGTATATACTGGCTCCTCCCCTCCAGGCCAGTCAACCTTCATGGGCCTTCACTGTATCAGTGTGCACCGTGCTCAGGGAATTAATTGATTTGTGATGACCCACTGGGTCCCAGCCACGGATGATGCCCAGTCCAAGCAGATCCCACCAATCCACTCCACAAGGGGAGCAACCAACTGGAGCCGCTTCCTTGTAGAGTTAAGACCTTCCTACCCAACTCCAATATGTCATCTAGTGGGTTACCCCTTTCCCGTGGGAGGGTCTTATTGCCATCACTCACTGTGTGTTGATGCCGGTCCCTGAGAACTGCTGGGCTTCCCAACCTCTGACCTCAACACGGCTGCAGTGCGAATTCATAGTACCTCTGGGTGGGTGGCATGCAGGGTCAGTTCCGGGCAAGCTGTGCTCAGGGCTGTTCAGCTCCATGCTCAGGGCCACTCAAGCCAGTCACATCAGCACAGGTCCGATCTTGGGCACAAATTCAGGCGACTTGGCAAGAGTGCCATGCTCACCGATTTTAGCTTCCCTAATGGTAGCCCCAGGACCTCATATTTGAGCAGTTTCTTTCCCTTTAGTTTCTTCCTGGGTTGAGAGAGTCCATCTCCCTCTGTTTGGGTTTCTCCAGGGTGTTCTATTCTGGCATCTGAGCTGTCTCTCTCAGAGAGGCTCCATATCCTGCTACCTATAGGTCCGCCATCTTTCCCACTCCCATCTTATCTTATGTATGTAGAAAAATATGCACGTACATGTGTGTGGCCTATGTAAAACATACCACATGACATTGTATACTACTTATTTTTTGTCAATATGTTTATATTTTGTAGCTATGGCTATGATATGCAATGTATGATAGCAAATTTTTCCATGTAACTCTAAAACTAGTAACTGACAAATGTCAACACTCAAATATGACAACTGTAAGTGAACATAAGAAGAACACAGCAAATTACAGAACCTCAGTACCTAATGCTATGGTTTTCAATGATTGTTCTCCTTGGGAACTTAAGCTAAATGAGTGAGAAACCTAGTTATCTGTGACCGGTCACCCATCAACTTCCGACCACAAGCTTGGTGCCATAAAAACTTGCCTGGCTTAGTTTTGCACTTCAGTGTTATTGCATAACAAGTCTTTAAGAATCTTCATTGAAACCAAGAAAAAAAGACAATGTCCAAATCATTTTTGATTATGTGACCTTAATATAAGTATAAACAGTAATAAATAATGGAAATTACAGCCAGGACATTTCTGTTTACATAGGAAACTTAAATGTATGAAAATGTACTCAGCACAACAACTTAACACTGTATCTTCAACTCCAAGAATATTTTCTGGCTCAAAGTAGCACATAATAAATACCTATTAGGTGAATACATGTGTAAATGAATTGGTGAATGAGTAAAATGACATAATTTATTACAGAGGCAGAAAGCAGGACACCTTTCCCCCACCTTCTGCACCATAAAGGTCAGGGCCAACACCTCTACAACAAAAGACAGTTTAATAAGAGAAAAGCATGACAAACCCACTTATTCAGTTTTACATAACCTGGAATCCTTCGGAAATGAAGAACCAAACTCCCAGGAAAAACTGTCAATTTTTACTAATTTTTATGCTTGTATTTGATGAAGAACAGACAATGTAGAAATGTGATTGGACAAAAGAACAGGATCAAATTGCAACACCCTGAGAGAGAACACAGCGAGGTTCTCTGGAGCATTTCCTCCCCAGCCCTGGACTAAAAGTCTTCAGGGAGGAAGGCAGAGAAAGACCTGCCCAGGTTTTGTTACTTACACTGACAGAAACGGACTCCTTTGTGTCTATGGCCTGCCATGGGGAAAAAAAGTTCTGATTTCTCTGACTTGCTTCAGAGGAGAAGAAAGGGCAGAGAGAGGAGGGCAGAGGAAGGGCAGAGCTTGTGTCTGAGGCTTTCTAGTTTCTTCCAGGTCAAGGTACTCTTTGTGCCAAGGTATCACACTTCAAGGTATTATTGGTTGAACTTCAACAATATGTAATGTTCTCAATGCAAAAATTGGTGTATAGCACTTGTTATGCTAGTTCTTGATAGTAGAGATCCAGCTGTTTCTTACTCATACTACTTCGTTGTCAATATGCATTAAATTAAACAGTACTTTTTGTCAATATGCATTAAATTAAACAGTATGTACCCCAATGAAGACCATGTGAGGAAAAACTACACTTCAATGGAAATACTTTCAATTTGACAGGGACACATATGTGTTACATACACACGTATACACCCAATATATCTAGAAACAATCTCTCTAAAGTTTAAAAGGACTATGATTATATTTTTAAATGTTAATGTTAAAAATGCAAGACGATCCTTGAATTATAATGGAATAGTAAGGCCTTTTAGCTTCTTTTAATTTTAAACTTATGTTAGTCATAAAAGCAGAAATAATATTAGTAAATACTTATGAGCATTTACTAAACACCTTAGAATTTTGCTTTAACTTCTTTATAACTTGTAATTCATATGTGCAATTTATCCCTGTGAAATAAATGTTATTAATTTTCCCGTTATTAATTTTTCATTTTACAAATGAAAAAATCAACACAGTACCCAATCATTCAAAATGCCAGAATGTGGAAGAATTAGCCTAAAATTGAGGTCACAACCATCATAGCATGCTGCTTTTCAGAAAAAATTACATTCAGGTGACATGACAGTCAGAAACAAAGGAGGAGACCATTATTCAAAGCCTGAGACAAGCCACTAAGCTAAATTTATTGCCTTTTTAAGCAAGACAGAGCTGTGCTGCCCACGCGCAAACTCCCCAAGCAGAACAGACTCGTGACGTAACGCAGGATCTGGGGAACGTGAAGTTAGGGGCTGGCAGATTTACAGCGGCGGAAAGCACTGACATTGGCTGTGGATATTGCCAAGTTGCGGGAGACTGCTGAGAACGGCTCAGTCGTTCAAGACGTGTTTCCTGAGGTGAGGTCTGGCCTGCACGGGAAAAGGCTGCCACTGATTGGTCAACTGGACGCAGTAAGCACACTGACATCGGCTGACTCTGACTCCCTAAACCCATTTAAACCCCATTCTGCTGGTTACTAGTTACTCCGCAATGGTAATAACATTTATTGATAAAACTAATTTAAAACCAGTCTCACTGGCTAATGGTTCTCATGGCTCAAAACAATTAGTGTTTTAGTAGGAGTGTGGGAAGGGTTACCCTCAAAGCGCCCTTTTGGTCCTCCCACAAGCAAAGCTGCCAAAGAATTGTCCAAAGCAGCATCTTGTTATTGGTGCTCCTCCAAGACAGAGACGTGACCTTCAGTTTGGAGTTGAACGTGTTAGCCAGTTTTTTTGTCACAATAACAAAACACCAGACACAAGACACTTATGAATAAGAACAGGTTTATTTAGGTCACTGTTCTGGGTGTTCGAGGACAGGGCGCCTACATCTGCTTTGTTCCCGTGAGGACGTCATGGCAAATGGCAGACGGTGGAGGGTGTGTGGGGGCAGGAAAGGACTTCATCTCAAACCAGGAGCAGAGAGAGGCTGGGAAGGGCCACGCTTGCTCCATTATCACAGCCCTCTCAGAGAAATCCAGCCGTCATACAAGAACTCTTTGGAGACCACGCCCTCTGTGACCCTAGGACCTTGCTTGAGGTGTCACCTTCCAAAAGTACCCCTAGCTCCACTAGTGTCACCCTACAAACCAAGCATTCCACACCAGGTGTTTAAGGGACCACAGTTAGACCCTATCGAGATCAAAGCAGTGAATCGAGATTATCTCTTTTCATTTTATGTTTGGGTCATCTAAGAAGACAATGGTTTCATGGAAGTATTCATCATTCCAGATAAGAGATACAAAACAACATGTTTGAAAAATAAGAAAAACAAATACATAATTATTAGAAACAAATGTGTAATTATTACAAATAAGTATGTGTTATAAGATACTAGAAGATACTCTGGAAATATAAATAGATTTCTCAGAACTGATCAAGTGCTTGATTACTTTTCTCTCATTGCTGGGATAAAACACTTGACATCCAAAATGAAGGAAGGAAAGGTTTATTTAGCTCACTGTTTGTAGAGGTTTCAGTCCATAATCAGCTGGCTCGAAGGCAGGGTGGCATGGCTGAGGGGCAGCCATTCATGGTGGCCAAAGCCACAAGAGCAAAAGGGCAAACAGGAAAGGAACACCTCCTTCTCTGTCTTATACTGTATGCCAGCTCCCAGCCCCTGGGTGGGTGCAGCACTCACACCACCAATCCCAGAACTAGACAACAAATCAATCACAACTGATAGATTCGGCCACCTCTATGACTACATGGGATTTAAGGGGCCACCCAGACACAAACCATAACACCAAGAAAACAACCTGCTACTCTCCAAAACAGCTGTCTTTTATTTTAATTTAGGTTCTGTTATGGGCAGTGCTGTATCATCTTAAAGCTATTATGGTGCTGTCCTTGTGGCCAGGACCTTAGAATGTGACTATATTTGGAAGCAGCATCTTGAAAAGGGAAAAGGTTGAGTTGCATCATGAAGGTGGCCCCAGGTCCAATGTGACTTATGTTCCCAGGGGTGACCTAAGCAGAAGCAGCTCTGGAAGCTGAAGTGGATCTTACAGAACCTAACAGCTGGTAGATGTCTTCAGATAACCACTACCCACCTCAAGTGTCCAGCAAATCTTTCCCTAGAAAGCATCTGAATATGGCAAGTCCTAAGCTTATTATCTCACTTCTGTTCACATTTTTGTGGACAGTACAAACCACACAGCCAAGCCTGCATGAATGGGCCAGGAACTGTATTCTCTCACTGGAAGAGGGGTTGAGGGAGAGGACAAGGGCAGAGGTAGTGAAAGACACCATAAAGATGGCGCAGCAGAGAGGAGCCGTAAATGGTAAGGAATAGCCATCATGGTGTAGAAAGGCCAAAGGTCAAATCACACCTCAGTTTACACTTTAGAAGCTGGAGGCCTAGAGAAATTAAGTGACTGCCCATATGATGTATGAAATTCCTAGTAGTGTAGCTGGCATGTAGTAGGCCCTCTACGTTCCATAAACAACACGAATCCAAACACAACCAGCTAATCAGTCTGCTGGCATGTCCAGTTTTGTTCAACGAAGTCATAAATTGGACAATGGTTAACTTCTGTGTTGACTTTTCCCTCTGCGCACTGGTAGGTAGCAATTTTGGAGCAATTACTCACCCTCATCTGTCTTCCATTCACTTTGCCCCAAGGGCTGTGAATCATTCTTGGGTAATAGAGTGGGTTTTCATGTGGTTCTAAGCATTCAATACTGATCAGGGTCCACAATCTAACCTAAACCATTGCTAGGACGGTTGATATGGGAACTGGCAGGAAGGGATATATTGACATGAAATAACAGTTTTAAGGTGTGGACTCTGTAATGGTGGATACATTTGTCAGTCTGAGAATTGAGAAGTTTAGAAGGTTAAGTGAGTCAGCAGGCTGCCAGGGTGCTCACTCGCTAAACATCCTGAGCTCCTGGAGGGGCAGGGCACAGAGATGGTGTGGGCAGATAGCTTGCATAGAATACAAGGGAGGAAGAGAGGCTTGTTCTTCCTCTCTTTTGCTCTAGCTGCTTTTACCATCTTCTGCCACTTAAATAGTTACCTCTGTTCCCGCCCACCCTGGCTTGGAGCCAGCTGATTATGAACTAAACCTTCCATAAACTGTGAGCTAAATAAACCTTTCCTCCCTTAATTTTGGGTGTCAAGTATTTTGTTTCAGCAGTAACTAAGAGAGATCCCACAGTTTTTTACAAAGATACTCTAGATACTCTATAAGTCTATTAATATGGTTTACATGGGAAAAATTATTGATTTTCCAAATGAACTGGGAATTCTTTTGCCATTTAAATGGGCCTGGATACCACTGGGAGGGTGCTGAACTCTGAACCTTACATGGCCTTAAAGACTAAGAATTTTATTTAAAACATCCTCTCTAGAGTTAGAAGATGATAATTTCAACCTGAGAAAATGCTTTTCAGCTGTTATAAATGGAAACTAAACTAATACTGAACATTGATGCATTTGGCTGTGGTCTCTTCAGCACATCTGCGGAACTGAAATTCTGTGGGGAGAGGCAGAGGCTGGAGATGGATCCCACACGTGAGGGGCTGGAGCAGGGCCAATGCACGGAACAAAGAGCCCCTGAGGCAGGCCGTGTGCACAGGCCACTCCGGCTCCAAAATCAGGAGGCACCCGAGGCTGCCTCAAAAACAGGTTACTGGGCAGAGGGTGTCACACAACCCCAAACTGCCAAGTGCATAAATAAATGTGCCATGGTGGTTGTGCCTCTCCGCCCATCCAGAGAGGGCTCCACCTAACCTCAGCTTTCTGTCTTCTCACTCTTACCTTTATTTCTCCACCCTCTCACCACACTTCCCCATGGCCACTGAGAGAGTGGTGCTGCATGCAGCAAAATTTATTCCTCCTTCTTGTCTCAAACATATTGTTAACACATGATAAATGACTTCTTCAAAGTATTCCCTTCTAATACTTTAAAACACCCGAAACAGACATTAGTGGTAGAGGATAGTGAATAAATTTTCATCATTAAAATATCCCTTCTAACACAGATGAGCAAGCCTATCTACAATGTTCTTCTGCGAGTTGAAAGTTCATTCTGGAGCTTTGGAGACTGAAGGCACAAATACGCCAGTGTCACTGCACTGGGACGAAGCGTGATGCTGAGGTCAGGATGTTAACCAGGAGAGGTGCGGACAGAAGCTTTCAGAAGGTCAGAGAGGCACCCACACTGAGAGCACACTGAGTCTAGCTGATTACATAGCTGCGGGAATTATGAAACATTTCTGCTCAGTCCTCTGTGGCTGGCAGTACAGACCAGTGGCAGGGCATTGCCAGGCACAAACAAGGCCCTGGGTGCAAATTCTGACAGTTAAAGAAGACAAAATAAAAATAAAAACACTCGGAGATCCCATTGAAACGTGTTCGGTGAAGGGAGGTTTTCCTCTGCCCCAGGTAAACCTGTCTCCAATAGGCCTGGCTGCTTAAGGCTTCGCTCTTGCATAAAGAATCATCTATGGAGCCACTTTAATTACAGTAGAAAGTCTCGCTTCAGAACTACAGGGGCCACACTCTGATCCTCCGGCCACGAGAGTCCCCTTCCCCACCGCTGGTCTTTGAGGGGCGGAGGCCAGGTGGCTTCTGCTCAGCCACCACCTCCTGTGTGATGCCTGAGCTGGGGTACAGCAGCAAAGGAGGGGAGCAGAGAGGTCAGGATGTTCTCCATCTGCTTGGCAGCCTTATTCTCTGAGCCCGCAGCTCTTTGAGGCTGGCTCTTTCCCTCTTGGGCACAGTTGCCGGCTCTGTGGAGCTCCTTTGACAAGGTCAAATGTGTCCCTTCGGGCTGACAGTTCCCCACCCTCATCTCCATCCACCCTCATCTAGGCCTCGGCCCACGCCACAGCCACACTCACCAGGGGAGGCCTGGTGTTCTCGACCCGCAGACCACATCATGCTAAAATGGTGCTCTGCCTCCCGTGGGCAGGGATCCAGGCACGCAGCCCTGATCCCCACCACCGTGGGGTGGGAAGCAACCCAGCACCAGCGCTGAGGGTCCCACTGGTGATCTCCGCCTCTCCGAGGGGGCGCAGGTGACAGCTGCAAAGCTTGCTAAGTGGTCTGGAGGACCCCTGAGCAGTGTACCCCAGCATCTTTCACGCTGCACATTCGCTGACACCCTGTGTACCCCAGGATTCGCTCCGGCAGCTGTGACTTCAACCAGGCACTTCCTGTTTCCACAAGATACACTCACGCATCTGTCTATTGGTTTTATATCAACTATGATTACATATCTTTTTATTCAGAACATTGCATTTGGTTCTAGTGAAACCTAATGGGAAGTCTTGGTTATTTTCTTTTAGTATTTCGTGTTTATTCTATTTGTGAAAATCTACAATTTTGCACCACAATTTATAAAACCTTATTGTAAGAACATTAGGTATAATTTTTATTCTTCTCCAGAACTCAGCAATATTGTTTTAAATACAAAACGGACCCATTAGAGACACTGAGACTGAATAGGAAAGAAGCCCCAAAAGATCTGAGAAAGAAAATCTTGAAAACAGGAGAAATGTTAGCATGGCAGAGAAGAAAACTCTGCGTTATGAAATGAAAAAACAATTATGTCTCCTTATAGTTAACTATTCATAACACAGAAATGATAGAACACAAAAGAAGAAATGAAACTTTAAAAATTCCAGTAATGATCAATGATTATAATAATTCTATGGGTGGTGTTGACAGACTTGACCAACATCTACCAAGCTCTTCTGGAGTAAAAAAGTGAGGAAAAATTATTATAAAATATTTATACACCTTCTGGACCAAATGATATGGAACTCCTTTGTTATTTATTCAAACTAGGAAGGTTAAAAAGTCACTTATGATTTAAAGTAGGTCCCATAAGGCAAATAATAGAAAAAGCAAAAATGTCAACCGGACATCCACATCAATGGCTTCACCCTTAGGTTTCATGGGTAGATATTCTATTGAAATTATAACACCCATGATAAAAAAAGGAAAAGGCCAATATGCCAGTATAAAGTATGTTGTTCAAAGAAGGACAACAACGCAAAAAGAATTTGGAAAGGGAAGAAACATTACTGCCCAGATTGTAATTTTGCATTGTATATTGAATATCTTAAGATATACTACACACAGAAAAATTATTGAATAAATTTTATAAAATTTTATAAAATATTTTCATATGCCCAATTTTCTTATAAAAATAAGCAATGAAAAGGATAATATAGCAATATACTGTGAAAAAATAAGCCATTTTTGGTGGTCCTGAATTTAAATAATTGAGTGGAGGTAGCATTCTGCCCAAGACACCTGAGGATAGGACCCTAAACACTAATTCTCATCAAAGACACTTTAAAAATAAACAAATGGTATCTCATTTCCCTGAACACCTGCACTCCACTTGTGAATGTGCCCTATGTATAATGGTAATAAATCCCTCTTGTGTCCCTTTTTAATTAATTCATTCATTAATCTCTCCTCTCTCTACATTCTGGCTGCTTTTTGATGACTAAGGTGTTAAAGTACTGTGAACCTTTTCGTTTCTTTCTTTCATTGAAAATCTTGTACTTTGTTTTAGTGTTTCACTTTGGCAGGATTTATTGCAGTGATTTTCAATCCTGTCCAATCCAATATGTCTTTTTAATGACAACTTTTTATCATTCTCTTCTCCCATGAAGTGAAATGCATAGGTAATACAACATACCTACATATACTATCTCAAGAAATCAGTGGAATGCCCAACCCATAGAACAGAAATAAAACTCTATGTATATAGTACAATAGTATGCACTTCAGCACTTAAATACTCAGTCATGGCTCCACTGTCAGGAAAAAGAAAAAGAAAGGATAAAACCAGATAGTTGTCTTTACTTGGAATGACTAAGCTTAGATTTAAAAAAATTCACTTAAATATTTTAAAATAAGGGACTAATGAGAGAGAGAGAAAGAACTATAAATGCAAAATCATCCATTTGAAATATTAGCAATTCAAACTCCACAAGTGATATCAGTAACAAATTTTGAATTTCTGAGCAACTCTTATTAACTCCTCAAACAAAAGAAGTCAGCATACAATATTTCCTCTACTCACATGGTAATTAGGTTCTACAAAATACTATGTACATAGAAACTATGGCAAGAGACAAAGGTTTGTCACATATTTGAAAATCACACAGAACTAAGGACAATTAATTCTTCAGAGTGCAGGACTGTCCCACACATTGTACCATACCTAGGCTCTTGGTCTCAGCCCATTAAAGACAGTTGAATCTAAATCATTCTAACACCTAGTAAAGAACACCCCTTCCTCCAAAATAAAGGGAGAGGCCCAAGACCCCTTGGAGGAGTGCCATAGAGAATGACTATTGTCTCATGAAGCCAGTGACAAAATCTTCATGTTTTATCTATTGCATACTGCTGGGAGACAAAAGAAATATAAAATCTTTTGAAAAGAATGAAACAAAAATTTAAGATATTAACCCAGAACATTTTTGATATAGTTACCTCATTGTGGGTAAATCAGAGATTTAAGGGTAAATCAAGATGCCTGTAATGTGCATCTTATTTGAATTTTTTTAAAAAACACTTTCCAGGGCTAAGGATTTAGCTCAGTGGCTTAAGTGTTTGCCTGGTAAGCGCAAGGTCATGAATTTGATCCCCAGCACCAAAAAAAAAACAACTTTCCAAAGGATAGAAAGGTATGATTAAGTTAATGAAAAAAAGTACTTTTTAAAAAGTAAATTAAAAGTAATGTGTTTATAATATTTCATCACAAGCTAATGTGTCCAAAAATGCTACTTGTTAATAAAATCTGTGCTGCACATTTAAGCATAGCATTGCTTCTCTGGTGTGAAAAAGCAAAAGGATCAGTAAGGACCAAAATGTATAAGAGGCTGGGAATTTAGCTCAGCAGCTTAAGCGCCTGCCTGGCAAGCGTGAGGTCATGAGTTTGATCCCTAGTACCAAAAAAAAGTATAATAGATATTGTGAAATAGGAAAAAATGTTCAAATAAGAAGGGGAACAAAAAGGGGAAAGAAGAAGGAAAAGAAAAAAATAGGAAAAAATGGAAACACCTTCTTGATCCAGATTTAGTAATTCATATGTTCTGTCCACTTCTGCGCTATGAAACCTGCAAGAGTAAAGTTTATCAAAGTGATTATTGATGATCTTCTGTATTTCCACAGGGTCTATAGTAATTTCATCCTTTTCATTGCTTATTGCATGAATTTGAGTTGTTTCTTTTTTAATAAGGTTGGCTAGGGGCTTAAGAACCAACTCTTCGATTAGTTAATTCTTTGTATTGTTTTCTTGGTCTCTATTGCATTGATTTCTGCTCTGATCTTTATAATTTCCTCCCTTCTTTTGGTTTTGGGCTTGACTTGCTCTTCTTTTTCTAGATGTATGAAGTGTGATATCAGGTTGTTTAGTTGTGTTCATTCTATTTTCCTGATGTGGGAATTCACTGCAATAAATTTCCCTCTGAGGACTGCTTTCACTGCTTCCCACAGGTTCCAGTAAGTTGCATCTGTATTTTCATTTGCTTGTAGATACTGTTTAATTTCTTCTTTAATTTCCTCTATGATCCATTGATTGTTCAGGCATGTATTATTTAATTTCCATGTGTTTATGGTGTCATGGCAGTTTCTTTCATCATTAATTTCCAGTTTCATGGCACTGTGATCACATAATTTGCATGGGGTAATTTCAGTTCTTTGCGTTTACTTAAGCATGTTCTGCAGGCTAGTATATGGTTTACAGAATGGCCCTTGTGCAACTGAGAAGAATGTATATTGTGATGTTGTTGGGTGGAACACTCTATACTCATCTACTAGGTCCATTTTTTCACAAGTATGATTCAGTTCTGTTATTTCTTTGCTGATTTTCTGTCTAGTTGATCTGTGTCTTTGTGTCAATGGAGTATTAAGGTCTCCCATTATAATTGTGTTATTGCTTATTGAGCTTTCATTTCTATTAATATTTGTTTTATATAGCTGAGTGCTCCCATATTTGGTGCATTTATGTTTAAGGTTGTTATCTCTTCCTCTTGAAG
>PVJX010027135.1:0-25146 GCA_004027295.1 Dolichotis patagonum | reverse complement strand
ATGGACAGCTGTTTTGAGGAGAATGAGAGATACTATGACAGCCATTCTTGGCTTCCCTAATGTCTGGTCTTGAAGACCTGAAATGCCCTCCTCGTCCTGCTCAGATCAATTCCATACTATGTTGTTTCATGTGAATTCCCTGTATGTGACAATATGGACAACTATTTGGAAGAAAACAAGAGTCAATATGATAGAGAGTAAATATCTCCGATTGTCTAATTTTGAAATTTATGTCTCTTACATTGCTTCCTTGTGATCCACTTTGTTCTGTTTTGTTGTGTTTAATTTTACCCTTTTGATATAATTGCATGTATATTTGAGTGGGTAAGATGGATGACCATATTGCTATTTTGGTCAGATCGTGGAGCAGAACTGTTAACAGTCTCACTGTTTGAATGTCTACTTTACATGTTTTAACTTTGTAATTTGAACAACTATTTCCAAGAAGTCAGTATGTAATTTGTCAAGTAATAATTTCTTAGAATTTTTTTGTTGTTGTTCTTTTCCTTTTTTCCTTGGACTTCTGTATTGTTGCTACCCTTTATTCTGTTTTGTTTTGTTTTGTTTTGTTTTTTCTCTTTAAATAAAATTTAAAAAAAATTAAAAAATAAGATAAGCAATGTAATGTGAGAGAAGCACTCTTCAGTACAGTCATGTGTTACTTGATGAGGGTACTGAAAAATGTGTCATTTTGTGGTTTCTTCATTGTACTAATATCGTAACACATACACACACAAATGAAGATGGTGTAGCCTACTACACATCTGGGCTGTAAGGTATATAGCCCATTGCTCCTGCATTGAACATTATTGTACTAAACACTCTAAGCAACTATAATACAAGGTTAAATACTTGTGTATTTGAACACAGGAAAGGTATAGGCAGTATGTAATCTTAGAGTATCATTATCACATATACGGTGCCTTGTTAACCAAAATGTTTTTTTGTGCAACACATGACAGTTATCTGACCTGGTGAACTCCAGGGGAAGATATTGGGTTATTTCCTGGTGCTAATTAGGAATGTTGGCAGAAAAAAGTTTGAGTCAAAATTCGTCATCATCTTGCACTGTGTTGATTTTGGACTCCAGCAGTTCCTAGTCATTTGAAGATAATTGATACAGGGAGCCCTTAAAGTAAGTCCTCTTGAACTAGGACTAATGTTTCTTTCTTTCTTATCAAATCTAAAACAAGTATGAAAATAAAAACAGGAACTGGCCCTTTATTAGCAAAAAAAGCTGCCTTTAGTAAATTGAAATGGTAAATTGATGAATGGAAATACTTGAGATGACAACTTAGAGAAGATACTGTCCTTGCAATACACACAACAACAAAAGATTAGTGTCAGGAATATGAAAAAAAACCCCTTACAAATCAAGGAGAAAGGAAATCAGGAAAGTGTTAAAGAACACAGATACTTCTCAGAAGAGGGAGCATGAGAAGCCAGGCGGTTTAGGAATTCTTGCACAGGGCCAGGGAAATTCAGAATCAAGATCGACATGAGCTTATGCTTCATGTCCAGTTAGTTGGAAAAATGTACCTTACGTGTAACCAAATTTAGGTTATAATTTAACTGTGTACTACTTCTTGGCACATTGAAAGTTTGAATCAAAAGTTGATTTTGTGTATGTAATTTCTTTTTTCTCTTTTCTTTTTCTTTCTGATTGTGTGTAATTTTCCCTCTCACTTTTCCTCTCCCCTTCCTTTCTCTTCCGTCCCCTCCCTTCCGTTTCATTTTCTTCCTCTTTTCTCTTCCCCACTTTGCTCCTGTTCCCTTTCCCTCCCTGCTTCTTTTCCTTCCCTCTTCTTCCCTTTCCAAATCATAAGAAAACCAAACTCTGTATGAGTCTTAAAAAAAGATCACTGTTGACAAAAAATTTGAGGACATGAAATTCTGATGTTCCAATAGTTTCTGTTCGAAGCTCTTTTTAGCATCATTCCCTGCAGACTTTCACTTTAAATGTTAGCTAATTGACTGCAACCAGTTTCTCATTTGCCAGTGGCTCTGCATTTGATTTGAGCTGCTCCCCACAATTACTCTCCTGGAATTTGTGATTTCTTGCATTCTAAGGAAGAGTGTCAGTGTCACTTTGCATTAAAATGATGCAGCAAGTAGGGATTTTGCAGCTTCCTGTGAGCCTGACAAAGCATTTGCCTTAGAATTGCTCAGTATGGGAGGAGGTTGGCAGCTGTAGCGGCCCACTGTTGCTTTTGTCTCTAGCAAGTAACAGCCCCCCTTTTGGTAATGCCCCACTCTTTTCTTGGGGAGCGCCAACTTTTGGTCCATTTGATTTGACAAAGCTACTTCCACCTCCACCTTAAGGGGTGTTCTTGGGACCCAGTCCTGACTAAACAAAACACGTCCAATCTTCTTGGCTACAGGGATAAAATAAATCCTTGTGTATCAAAAACCTCTTACTATGTTTTTTTTTTTTAAAATTAGATGCATCCCTAACTGGAAATGGGCAGTTGTATCAGTTTCTGTAACAAATTACTTTAGCAATGGTTTAACACAAATTGTATTTCTGCAGTTTTGAAATTTTGAACAGGGAGGAGAAGAGGTTTTGAAAGGAGGGGATTGACATAGAGGAATGAAACTCCCAATCTACTGACTGACTATATGTCTGGTATGAGTTTGTGTTCTCTAAAATTGAAGAATGGATTTTAGGAACGACAGAGGTTAAGAGTGGAATATATTTATTGAGAGAAAGAAAGCTTCTGTCTGAGAGAGACGAAGGGGTTCTGAGTGGGCTGCCGAAGACTGTCTTTTCTAGGGACTTTTATAGAGTAAGACCACAAGGTGAGATGGGTTCAAGCTGGGGAAAAAATGGGGACTCTCAAGGTGAGCATAAGATGGAATAGAACTGTAATCAACCAATAAAATTAATTGCTCAGTGAAATTAATTGGTTACATCAGGAACAAGTGGGGAAGCCAGTCACGTAGTAAGAGAGCATGCTTAACAGCAGGGACTCTTCCTGTAGGGGTTGGAATGATGACTCCTGGCTTCCTCAGGGAGATAGAAAACTATTTAGACTATCAATCCTTAGGATGTGGGTGTATTTGCTTTGCTTTTTTTGTCTTGAGAGCTGGCCCACAGCGGGAGGTGTTTGACTCCTGTAGGGTTGCAAGGTACCTGAACTTCTGCACTGGCTCCTTTGAGGGCTCAGCCCTGTCGTTAAACTGCTGTACAATATGCACAATAGCCCTGTCAGCCTATTCTATTTCTAACTAACTCAGCTGCCTGTAACAGGATGGAAATGGAAAAAAAAAGGAATCAAGATACATCACATATAGCTATAAATTCCCCATAATGAATGTGATCATTATACCTAAATTGTACCAATAAACTTAAAAAAAAAAAAAGAATTTCTAACATGCAACCCACTGGGCTAAAAATCAAGGCATTGGTCAGGTTTTGCAGTTCTGGAGGCTTCAGGGAGGAAAGTGTTTCTTTGCGCTTCCTGGCTCTCAGAAGCACCTTTGTTCCATGGCTCCAGGCTGCCTCCCTCTATCTTCAAAACCAGCACCGGTGAGTGAAATCTTTTTTCACTGCATCACCCTGTCTCCTCTGCTGTCACCTCTTCTGTTTCTCAGGACTCTTGTGATTGCAGTGGGCTCACCTGGATAACCCAAGGTGATCTCCCTATATTATGATTAGCTGATGAGTGCTGGCTTCAGCAGCACATATGCTAAGGAAGATTAGCTGACTAACAGCCAGCTTCATTCCCTTTTGCCATGTAAAGTCGTACAGTAGTCCTGGGTCCTGGAGATTAAGATAGGGATGCTTCTAGGGGACATGGTCATTTTTTTGTCTACCACAGCAGTTTATTCAGTTATTCTAATTTGATGTAAATAGTACTTTAAAACCAAACATTTTTTCTTTGCTTTACTGTGCTTATTGAGAAATCTGTATTTAAAGAGGTAATATTTGTCATTCTCTTAGAATTTGTTTATGTATAAGGGGCACTCATTGAATGTTGGGGCTACTGCCCTACCACCCCATCTACTTTACAATTCTATAGTTTGGTTTACTGAACAGACGTACGTACCTGTGGACACAGCTCTGGTGTGATCCTGGTCTCTATACTTTTCACATCATTCATGATAAATCCCTTAATTGAAATTAAGGATAATATAGAAACTCCTATCTCAATTTTCCTGAGCTTACTGACTTGCTTTTTGTTAACACTGATTTTCTTGAGGAAAATCACTTTTTCTCCAACTTGCAGTCCATGCATTTTAACTGAGCCTGCTCCCACCTCCAATTCCAGAGATGGGCATGGGTCCAATATCTGCCCAATAAGAGGACTTGAATTTCCCTGGCCACAATGATTGGTTCTGGGATAATAGGCACGTGACTGAAACTAGGCCAGTGAAATTTGCTATGAATTTTTGATGCAACTGTTGGAAAAGGAGAGGTCTTCTTCTTTGTTGGGGTCTGAGTTGCTGGAACCTGTACCTTTTGGTGGTCATTTTTGGGGAAGAGCAAATCTGAGAAAAGAGCCAATAGAGGCAGCAGTGTGCAATTGTGGAGGGAGGCATTTTCTTCTTGACATCTTTTGAGAGATTTTAATTTTCTATTTCTTATTTAAGTTGGATTTCTTTTATTTGCCTTCAGAGGAAGCCAGAGAACTCATATGATGGCAGAATTGAGTCCACATTTCTTAGCTTTAGTTCACTGCATTGTCTACCACATGTGACTCCTCCTGTAGTCATGTATTCCTTGTCAGCCTACTTCTAGGTGTGCGATCTAGTGAGATGTGAAGTTATCACATGTGTCCAAAATTGCTACCTGCACTGATGGAACTCTGCCCATATCAGACAAGCAGGTTATCCGGTGAAGCATTTGTTAGATGGAAGGGTGAATCAAACCTCACTCGCCTTCAGCACGTTTGTACAGAACCCTTAGAGAAAACTTTATAGCCAAAGGCAACTGGGTTCCAGAGATGGCATGGAAATCTGATACCTACATTGGTTTTCTAACATGCAAAATGCTGCAAGGGACAGTGGGTGTACTAGTCAGATTAGGCTAAGTTTTGCAGTGGTAGCAAACAGTCTCTATATCCAGTGGCTTTTAACCATAAGTATTTGTTGCAGGTGGGCAATGAATTGGTACTCAGGGTGATAGAGTGGTCACTAGCCTCAGTGTGGTCAGTCTGCCTCCCATGTAGGATGAGAACACTTCAATGACAGATGTAAAACATGAGCCAGAGCCAAGCCCCATCCAAACATTGGGAGACCAGAATTAGGGTGCTACCATATCATTGTGTGTTGGAAGAAAAAGTTGGAGACTGGAAATACTTGGTGAGTAGCACTTGTAAGATCCATGGTTGGGAAGTTCTGCCTTGACAGAGAGAAGATGAAAATGTAGACTGTTTTAGAACAGATGTGTATCTTCTGCAAAGCCTCAAATATTTGCCATCTGGACCTTTTCTGGAAGAAAAGAAGGTTGACCCGCTGACCCCAACTCCTGTTCTTGCCCTCCACACCTACAGAACAAGAGTGGTCCCCAACATCCACCAGACACTCCTGAGCTGTTCAGACCCACATCCTGCAATGCCCGGCTCTACACTGGGCTAACTCATCCGTCAAATTCCCAAGAGAAGCCTGCATACTGGGCAAGACTTGCTATTTATCTCCTCCAGGATTGGCTTCTGGGACCAGGGTAGTGTGTCCACCTGCTCAATAGCAGTGATGCCCACAGCTCTGAATGCTGTCTCAGCCAAAGCTGGCCATGTTGTCCTGTCTTCCAGGCATGGCATGTGGTCAGTCCTCAATCATGGGTAAAATGATCATTGGCAAATTAAAAATAAATACATCATTATTAAATCATAAAAAAAGAAAGAAAATGTAGGCTGAATATGCATGCATGTGCATGATAATTGGGAAAATGGGGAAATTAAGTGGGTGATTCAGGTTCCAAATACTTATGAGTCCTGGCAGTTCCAAATAGTCATATGCCACTTAATCCAGGTGATGTGTTCTGAGAAGTGTGTCATGAGGTGATTTTGTTGCAGTGTTAATATCACAGATTGTATGTACACAAACCAAGTTGATATTGGTAAGTCATTCGACATGGCTTCAATGCCATCAAGAGACCAAACAAGATATCTTAGGCTGCTGTTAGCAAAACACCACATGCTGTATGCTGTTAACATTTTTTAAAAGTGGGAACATACTCTAAAATAATGACACAAATTATATCCCAGATGGTGGGGCTGGCTGGGAGACAGTGAGTTCACACTATGCGCCCCTCCATTACATCTCTGATAGCAGAGCCAGCTGGAAGACAGTGAGTTCACGATCTGGGTCTCCTCCATTGCATCCTGGAGGGCAGACTAGCTGAAGACAGTGAGTTCTTACTCCTGGCCTCTTCCATTACCTGCTCTGCACAGTGGGGCTGGCTGGAAGAGTATAAGACTGATGGGAACTCCAAGACCTAACATAACTGCCCAGTGCACAGACACACACATATCTTTGGAGGGTGAGGTAATCAGTGAGGCCAGTATTGTGGAAGCATCTGAAGCAGCAGCGAGGAGATGGCAGTTGGATTCTGGAGAACTTCACCAACAGAAGACCAGTCCCAGCCCCCCACATCCAAAGGCCAAGATCAGCTCTATACCTAGCACATCTCTAAGATATAACATTGACGTTGCCACAGAACTGTAAATACCAGAAGAAGGTAGGTTCTTGGGATAGCTATGAAGATCTAACTACATTTGGAGGATGTTGTTGAGGAATGGACATCTCCTTTCCTCCTTGAGAGAGGCCTCAATGCTAGTGGTAGAGTTGTATGTCATGGGGATCAACATAGAAGATAAAGTAAAAAAAGAGAAAGTGGATAATGATAAGACACAGAGATGGATTGTGGCCCCAGACCTCTGGCCCAACCAGGACAGGTCTGGAACTCAATGAGATGGATGAAGTTGGAAGTCAAACACTGGAACTTTCTGAAATGATAACACAGAAGTTAAAAAAAAAGTGGAAAAGGCTACAGAGAATAGTCTCTCAGGTACAAAAAGAAATGGTGCTTAAAATGGAAGATATTACAGAAGTCACAAATAAAAGAATAGATGAGTTTAGAAAAAGATGGAAACAAAAATTGTCCAACATAGGAGAGAAATGGAATCTAGGAAACAGATCCAAACAGAGATCCAGGTGATTAAAACCTCCATTGAAAGTGCTTTGGTTACATTTTTCTCGTTGCTGAGACAAAAATGCCTGATGCCCAAGATTAGGGAAGGAAATGTTTATTTAGCCTATAGGTTTTGGAGGTCTCAGTCCATATTCAGCTGACTCCAAGGCAGAGTAGCATGACTGAGGGTCAGCCATTTACTGTGGCTGCAAGTGACAACAGGGTGAAAAAGGGGAAAAGCACACCTCCAACCCTTTCTTATATTGTATGCTGGCTACCCACTCCTGGGCGGGTACAGCACTCACACTACCAATCCTAGCACTAGACAATGAACCAATCACAAATGCTAGATTCACTTATCTCCATGACTGCATGAGGTTTGGGAGCCATCTAAACAGAAACTGTAACAGAAAGTATATGCAACAGATTGAATGAAGGAAAGGATAGAATTTCTTGAAGATAGAATTACAGCTAGTGATCATGATATCTTAAAAATAGCAAGAGACCATGAGAAATCAATCCAACAACTACAAGATGAAGCAAAGGAAAATAGCATGATTTCTGGGGGTTAGTGAGAAATCTGGAGACAGCACAAACGCTACAACAATCACAAATATATAGCATCTAATGCAGGAGCACCCAATTATATAGGACGGTTATCAGTAGACATGGAATATCAAATGAACAATAACACAATTGTAATGGGAGAACTCAATACCCCACTGTTACAGAGACACAGATCAACTAAACAGAAAATCAACAAATAAATATCAGAGTTGAACCAAACCTGTGAACATTTGTGGAATTAACAGGAAGAAGCCACCCATGCCTGAGACTATGCACCAGTGGCCCAGAGACATCTGGTGAGCCCAGAGTGGGGCCTGAGAAAAAGACACACCCCAAGACCCCCCACCATTGGAAGAACATCAGTGAACCACTGTCCCCTGCCTCTCCACCACTCCAAGAACCCCAGACTGGACGAACTCAGGTGCCTAGTCTAATCCACTACACTGAGAGACTTACAGTCAATGCAGGAAGCACTTGGGATGCAGCAATGGGTTGATTCAGAGAAACACAGGGAAATGTCAAGATGAAGGACCAAAATACAATCTCAGACCTCCAACCCATACAGAACAAGTTTAGGAGACACAGACATGGTACAAATTAAAAGTCTACAATTGAAGCACAGAAGCAACTCAATTCTTGTGTTGTTTGGTTAATTTTACATGCCTATGTCTGATGACCTGCACAACTATTTTGAAGATAACAAGAGGCATTGTGGTAGCCATTGTTAATTTCCTATTATCTTGTTTTGAAATACTGTATTGTTTTCACTGTTTTGTTTGGTTTGGTTTTACACTGTTTTGTTTGATTTTATTATATTTCATGGTCTGGGCAGCTATTTGGAAGATAACAAGATATGGTAGCCATTGTTGATTTCTATATAACTTGAAGTCCTGTATTGCTATTATTGTTTTGTTTTGATTTACTTTATTCTGTTTTATTTATTTATTTATTTTTTTTTGCGGTACTGGGGATCGAACTCACGACCTCGCACTTGCCAGGCAGGTGCTTATACCACTGAGCTAAATCCCCAGCCCCCTGTTTTATTTTTTAAAAATAAAATAAAATAAAATAATAAAATAAATAATGACACAGAGTACAGTATAGCAAATACAAAGCCAGTAATGTAGTCATTTATTATTATTAAGTATGCATACTGGGCCTAATTGTATGTGCTAAGCTTTTACATGAGTGATGACAGAGCAGGATTGCTTGCATTAATATCACCACGAAGACATGAGAAATACACTGTGCCAATATGTCATGATGGTTATGATGTTAATAGTCAACAATAATTTTTCAGCTCCGTTATCATCTTGTGGGACCACTGTCTTCATGTGGTTGGTTGCTGACTGAAATATTCATGTGTGTTGGGTGGCTAAAATCCTCCTCTTCTTTCTCAGTTTGACCCTACATTGCCATTTTCTTCTCTCTTCTCAGGCTCCAGGCATATGGCTATGTTGTCTCCTCTTCCTGGTAACTGTAGAAGGCTGGTCACAGATGAGTTTGATAAAGGCAGAGAATCAGGGAGAAGGGATGGCCTCATCCTGGGGAACATAGGAAACTGGGAACAATCCCAGGGGGGCAGAGTTCCCAAATGTTAGGCATTCATGTAGTATTGCTCACAGTTTGTCTCACATCAATGTCTTATTTGTACTACTATTTACTTAGAATTTCTTTTTAAATCAAATTTTAATGAGATAAATTCTTATATAGCTCATGCCACTTCCATAAATGAGAACAGTAGCATTACTTAGTATAGAGAGAATATAGTAGAGCAATTATTAAAATACGAAGATGTCTTAACTCTTGAAGACATTGGTGTAGGCAAAGACCTTATGAACAAAACTCTGATCACCAGGAATTATCAAAAAAAGTCAACAACTGGGATCTCATTAAAAAAACTTTTGTACAGCAAAAGAAATCAGAGTGAAGGGAGCCTACAGTGTGGGAAAAATTTTTCCCAGTTGTTCCTCAGACAAGGATTAATATCTAGGATATATAAAGAACTAACCCCCCCACCTTCCCAACAAAGCCCCCCCATTTAGAGGCCTGATCCAAAAATGGGCATCTAAAATGAATAAATACTTCTCAGATGAAGTAGAAATGGCTAATAAATATTGAAAAAATGTTCAGTATCACTGGTCATTCTAGAAACGCAAAGGAAAACAATGCTGAAATTCCATCTCATTCCAGAATGAATGCCTATCATCAAGAAACCAATCAACAACAAATGGTTGCAGGGTTATGAGGAAAAAGAGATCCTTTTCCACTGTTGGTGGTAGTGTAGACTGCTGCAACCACTGTGGAAATCAGTGTGCAGATTCCTCAAAAAACTAAAACTAGAGGTTTAATATTCTATTTCTCTTGTTGGTAACTTCCCCTCCAAATTAAAAGCCTCATACCACATGATTATAAGCACATCTATGTTTATAGCAGTGTAGTTTGTAATAGTGAAATCTTGGAAATAGCCCAAAGACCTATCAACCAGTGAATGGATAATGAAGATGTGAGTATTTTTTATACAATGAAGTACTACTCTGCCACAAAGAAGGATAAGCTTGAGACATTTCTAGCTAAATGGATGCACCTCATGATCATGCTCTTAAGTGAAATAAATTGGACATAATTGTGTAAATAATGCATTGTTTCTCTGGTGTGTGAAACTGAAAGTATGAATGATGACCAAAATGTACCATAGATATTGGGAAATGGAAAGAAAATGTTCAAATGAAAAGGGGAACAAGGGAGAAGGAAGGGGGAAAGGAAAGAAGGAACAAGAAAAAATAACAGAAGAAAAAATATAAACAAAGCTTTTGTGAATCAGGAGGGAAAGGAGTTGAAGGGAGGGGAGGGGAATGGAGAAAAAAAGAAGCAAGATATATCACGGACAGGTACAAATTCCCTATGATGAATGTGATCATTATGTATATGTAAAATGCACCAATCAAAAAAAAATACAAAGAGGCCCTTAGATCACCCAAAACACTGTCATTTGATGTACTTGTCAGGACATTAAAAAAAATTTTTAATGTGCATGCAAATTGTCTGAGGATCTTGTTAAAAGGCAGATTCTAGTTTAGTCCAGCCTGAGATGGAGTCTCAAATGTTTTGTTCTTAAGTAACAAATGGTACCTGGAGATTCAGTAGAGAGAATCACATGCTTGTGGGATCCTGAGACCCAATTACTGTACTAGTTTTCCTACCCTCACCTATATTTCCACCTCCTCTGCCAAAGACAAGGCCTGAACTCATCTACCATAAATCATATGAGTGCTGCTCATCAAGTATTTCCAGCGTCCCTTCTGCTAACACCTGGTGGTGTCACTCTTTCTGATCCTTGATAGTTTGGCCTGGTTCTGGCTCGTGAGTTGTGGAGTGAGGGTGATGCATGTCATTTCATTGCTCTCAATCCATTAGGGATGCCGACTGACCACAGTGGAGATGGTGGTTGCTGTCTAAGGCTGGGTGCAAATCCACGATGGATATGCGCTCTGCTGGAAAGAAAGCTTCCTTTCTTAAAGCTGTTGGGATAATTACTGCACAACCCTTAGCCCAGCAAGACTGATATACCCAGAATTAACTCACACTGTTTTTTTAATCTCACTTTTCCTTGTAGCATTTTGTAGTAAGTGTCGCAAGTGTTTGTGAAATTCCCTGTTTATGAATGCTGTAGTAAGTGTTTGTGAAATTGCTTATTTCTCTCACCATATCTTCAATCACCACTTTTTGTCCCATTTTGGATTATGTTCAGGTACTCATAGGTCCTCTAGGATCTGCTTGGTTGGGAAAGATATGTGGGAAGAAGCTAACAACCTCAGCTCAGTGCTGCTAAGCGATGAGCCAAGTAGTCCAGGAATGGAGTCAATAAACTCTAGTTTTGGAAACTGCTGTGGCTTGAATGTCTCTTCCAAACTCATGTTGTGCACACAGGTACCATGTGCTTGGACTTTCCGGCATCCAGAACAAAGTGGTAGCTCTCTCTCTGCTGTTGACCAAGGCTGGTTGTGCACAGTGAGTGGGATCCTGGGCATTCACTCTGTTAAGAAAACCCACAAGATGTTCTCAAGTTCATTGTCTTCATACACTAGAAGATGATGTTTTTCCATTGTGCAGTGCAGTGATGTGGGATTAATTTGGTAATGAAATGTTTGTTGTTGGGAGTAAATAAATTATTCTCCATCACTAGAGGATTTTGCCAACTCACTTTGAAGTTGGAAAGGTAGGATGCCTTCTTGTTCACTTCATAATTCCATGTAATATAATTTGACTTCATAATTCCATGTAATATAATAATATATACTATAATAATAATAATAATAATAATATAGGCTGACAATGTTTCCCTACTTGTGTTCTCTGGAAAGATGTTATTTATTGTCCCTGATCCTAGAGGAAAAAAAGTTAGGTCACTGCCTCACATGTGCTTCTTAAACCATCCATATATAACGTGTGATTCATTATGCAGAGAGATGCATTGTTTGCCACAGATAAAAGTGAGGCCATCTTGTTTTCTGTGGAACCAAACTTTTCACCAAGATGCCCTGTTCTCCAGTGTTTGCAGGTAGCCTTCTGCAATGAGGTCAGGTGTGTTTCTTATTCTTTCACAGAATGTTTGATTTGAAGCTCTTGGTGAAGTTGTAATATGATCACATTTTAGGTTCTCTATTGCTCTCCTCCCTCTTGGATACCTCCAGGATGCCCAGGACTCAGACTGTGTACTGCACAGGAAGACAGATGTGGGCATGGTGAACTCCTCTGGAAGCTGCATCTCAAATACTGATGTCTTGTGGTCAGTACTCCATAGGGGAAGTCACTGCTGTGCTTCTATGTCTGCTGCATTATGTCAATGTGGGTTTCAACTTTTTATTTATTGATTTTTGCTAGGGGCATATCGTAATCCTTTTGAAATGATTTACTTTGTTATTTTACAATCTAGTTTGTTCTTTACCCAGGACTTTAGGGTGTGTTTTTTTTTAAACTCATCTTGCACCATAAAAAATGTAGAATTTGTATCCTTTCTGAAATAAAAAAATCATGTTAAATGAAAATCAATCATTAAAGTTCTTTTGGAACCACATGCAAAATTCACTCTCAAAATGTTTTACTTAAGAGGGGAATGGAAGAGCATTGCTAGGCTTTGGGTCAGGTAGACTTGAGTAAAATCTAAGAGCTTTATAGTTTCCTCCCTTATTTGCGGTGATATTTTGCAAAGCCCCTATGGAGGATGCCTGAGATCTACCAATTTCTATGCATACTGTTTTTTCTTATGGGTATGTACTTGTGATCAAATTTAATTTACAAATCTAGCACAATAAGAGATTAACAATAGTAGTAACAGAATAAAGCAGTCATAGCAATGTGCTAACTAAAATACAAGTTGTGAGTGCAGTCTTGCTTGCTCTCAGTCTTACCACAGTCACTTTTCTGCTCATGGTGATGAGAGATGACACGATGCCTATGTGATGAGATGAACTGGGTTCATTTGTAAAGGGTTTGCAACATTGTAGGGTGCAGTACTCTGTCAGCTGGTCAGCTGCTGAGTCACTATGAATGGGGAGTGTGTCAGTTACTTTTCTTGTCTCTGGGACAAAATAACTGATGCCCAAAGTTAAAGGAAAAAAAGGTTTATTTAGTTCATAGTTTGTAGAGGTTTCAGTCCATGACTAGCTGGCTTCAAGGCAGGGTGGGTGGGCAGAGAATGGTTCATGGTTGGGAAGACAAAAGCAAATGTAACAAGGGAGGTGAGAGCAATCCTCTTTCTGTCCCTTATGTTGTATGCAGGCTACCCACCTAGGGAGGGTGTAGCACTCATATGCTTAATCCCAGTATTGGACCATGAATCAATCATAAACTCCAGATTCAGCCACTTCTGAAAAGCAACACCTTTCCCCATGACTGCATGAGGCTAGGGGGAACATCTAAACACAAACTATAACAAGGAGCACATACATGAATGGCTATTGTGGACAAAGGGATGATTCACGTCCGGTGGGACAGGGCAGGATGGGGTGAGATTTCATTACGTTATCCAGAATGGCATATAATTTAAACCCTGAGAATTCTTTATTTTTGGAATTTTCCATTTAATCTTTTCATACTATGGTTGACCATTGGTAACCACAACTGTGGAAAGGGAAACTAAGAGACCTCAGTATTTAGTACCTGTGGGATTTTTGGGCAAGATACTCTATGTAATGCTCTTCAAGCCTTCAAGGCCTCCCTTCTCCATAAAAAAGAGAAACAATCTCTGAAAGAGATCAGGGATAGTAAAAGTGTCGGAGACATGGAGGCTATGTACTAAAAAACAGCTGCTTTTCTTGTTTTCTTCCTGTGGCTTTTCATCTGGTGAGATTGCCATAGGGACTCTGGCACTGTTGTTATCTAGAGGTGGTGGACTGCAACAGAAAAGGGAGATGCTCAGGTATGTCTTGTGTCTGGCAAAGCTGTTCACAAAATTAGGACTCAAAACTCAAGGACATTTCAAGCAGCAGTTTGCTCTCAGAAAGATTCCTATTTAAGCTATGAATTTCCCTGATACATTTAAGACATGACTTCATTTCCATGCCACTTTGGACCAGATTCCGGGCAAACTATGGAGGCTGCTCTCCAGGAAGACATTGCCTTGACCCTGAAGACACTGGAATTCTCTAAAAAAGCAAAATGTTAGGGTTGAAGCCAGAGCACTGATAGCTCCTGATAGAAGTCAGAAGAGCAGGAGAGGTGTGCAGGAAAGAAGGCAGTGGAGGGGGTCTGGAGGATGGGGGGTCCTTGGAGGGCATGCAGGAAGGAAGAATCATATAGGGGGTAGGTGGAAGAAGAGAAGGGACTCCAGGGCTGGATGAGAAAGGTTAAAATTAAAAAATGGTTAAAATATTGCTCATTTTTATTATATCATGAAAAAATGGCAGTGACCAAAGCTGCCTGAATGAGGAAAAAAGTGTGTAATTCCATCTTGGGGCTTCTGGTGAATTGAGCTTGTGGTTCTGTGGTTTATGATGTCACCAGAATCCCTGGCTGGAATTACAGCCTTTTAATTTACAACTGGGTAAGTGGGGAGGCTGAGGGTCCTCTGTGCCTGCTCTCACAATGTTGCCAAGACCCAAAGGTCACAGTGGAGGTGGGAGGTCCTGGTCTGGAGGTTGACCCTTTCTTCCCTTAGTGGTCGCTGGCTGTAACGAAGCCCATTTTTTGTTCAGAATTCTGCTTCTTCTCTTCCTCTCTGTCTCTTCTCCCTCCCTTCCTCATTTCCCAAGTCACACAACTTGATTTTTCCCATGATTTATTTTATAAAAAGCCCAAATTAACCAGATTCTTCTGGCCTTCATGATCATTTAGCTCATAGTTCAAGCCTTTCCATTTCAAAACCACCCATGAGATGTTCTGATGTGAAGTCCTTTTCCCCTGAAGGGCGACTCTGCTATGAGCTGGGTGGTTCCCTTGCCTCCCCCACAGGTAAGGAGCTGATGGAACTTGTTTTGAGGCCTCTGGCATTTTGGCTTTTCCTTGCTTCAAATATGGCAGCAGAACCTTTGCAGCACCTCTGGTATGCTGATTCCTCAACCTTCATTTCTTCACAATCTTTAAAAATGTTTTCTGAATGTTGAGTATGTGTCAGGAGGTCTTAAGCTGAGATCTGGGTCGGGGGAGGGTTTAGCTTGGAAAGTAGGGTAGATGGGATTGCTATTCTTGGGGAGACTGCACCTGCCTTCTTACCGTGCCTTGGGGAAGTGGCAGAGATCTTAGACTTATTATGTCCACGTCCTCATCTCAAATTCTCCCCTCCTCCAGCATTTCCCATTTCAGTGGCTGCCTAGTTGCTTGACCTAGAAACCTGGAATGCCCTGCTTGGCTTCTCCAATTCCCTCATCCCTATCACCCCTACCCCAGCCAGTTCTGCCTGTTCTAGCTCCAAAATAGGTTTTGCTTTATGGTTTTTCAGTTACCTGTGAGTCAAACTAAATCTGATTTTTTTCTTCTACAGTGCTTGGGTTTGAATCCAGTGCCTTCACTGGGCTACATTCCCATACCTTTTTGTACTCTTTTATTTTGAGACATAATCTAATTAAGCATGCAATTGCCCAGATTGGGTTTGAATTTGGGATCCTCCTGCCTCTACTTCCCAGAGTGCTAGGATCACTGGTGTGTACCACAGTTTCTGGCTTGAACATGTGAAATGTGAAATTCCAAAAATAAATGATTCATAAGTTTAAATAAGTTTTATTACAGCATTTTGTTATAATGGTTCTATTAGGTTTTTGTTCATCTCTTACTGTGCCTAATTTATAAATGAAACTTTATTATAAGTATGTATGTATAGGAAAAAAAAAGCAGTCTATGTAGAATTAAATACCACTAGTATTGCAGGCATCCAGAGGGGGATCTTGGAAGATATTGTCTATGGATAAGGGGGGACAACTATGTTCTATTCTGTGCCACTGCTTTTTCCATCTCTCTGATATAGTTTAACCCTTAACTACTGTGATAACATCCCCACGGTGCCTCCCAGTTCTTTATTGCTTTCTCTAACCCAACCATTCTCAAAGTGAAGTTCCCAGGACTAGTAGCAGTGTTACCCCAGGAATTTGTTGCAGATTTGAATTCTGTGGCCTCTCCCTTACCTCATGCTGCCAAGTGTGTGAGCGTGGAACCCAACAGTGCTGGTTTTCATAAGCACCCCAGGTGATTCTGATGCATGCTCATGTATGAAAATATCTTCAATCCACTTGCACATAGGCAAGACTGAGCACTTTATATGTAATTGGGTTTTAACCCTCATTTCAAAGATAAGGGCCCCGAGTTCTACTCCTAGAGAGTGAATTTGATTGTATAATTTTCAGGCTGGAATCCTTTAGAAGCTGCCCACCACACTCAGAAGAAAACTCTTTCCAATAGCCTACAAGACATTTGGGGCTGGTCTCTTGCCCAAACTTCTTCTGGAGAGATACTTTTCCTTTAGTCATTCGTTCCATGCATTCACATTTCAGGGTTCCATGAAGATGCAGATCCCTTTCCAGCCTCAGGCCTCTGCATGCACTGTTTCCTCTGCCCGGGACACTCATTCACTCATCCTATCATTTTATACAAGTGATGACCTCACCTCATTGTTCTTACTTAGCAAAAATGTCACCACCTTAGAGATATCTCTATCTTAAAGTCATTTTTTCTGGTATTCTCTGTTTCAGTTCCTTCAGTGTATCTACCTGGCACACATGATTAGTTGTACCTTTATTTCCTAGTTATTTGTGTTTGTCTCCTGACTTGTGTTAGGCGGAGTCTTTTCTCTACTGAGAGTTTGGCATCATCAAATCTATTTGTTCTAAGTCTCATCTCCTCATCTTCCCCTCTTCCATGGAACTTCCTAACTTATTCCAAAATGGGGTCACCTTAACCAAAACTGTGAGGAGGAAGCCTACTTCTAAGGACAGTTATGTCTGTTTTCTTGGTCTACATTGTATTCTGGGGACACTTGGGTCCTGGCTTCCTCAGGACAAAAGGCTTTGCCATTGGCTACCTTCTGGGTACTCCTTGGGTATAGAACATACAGTGATTTCCACTTTGGTGATGTTTGGATCTGACTTTCAGAATTACTCCATAGTATGTTTGTGAGTGTAGCCATCCCTCAGTAACTGCAGGGGATTTGCTGTGGCATTTCTTGGACACCAGAATCTGCAATGTTCAAGTCCCTCATTTAAAATGATACACTATTTGCATATAACCTAGGAACATACTCTTGCATGCTTTGAACTAACTGCAGATGACTCATAACATCTAATATATCATATTTGCTGTGTAAATAGTTACTATATTATATTGCTTAGGGATTAATTTCAAGAAAAATGTCTATACATACAATTAAACATATTTTCCACCCATGATTGGTTGAATCTTCAGATGCAGAATCTGTAGATATGGAGATTTGATTCTACTTATATTGTTATTGTACATTTTCTTTTGCATTTACTCACTATTTAGAATCAGTAGATTTATTTGAAGTGAAAATTCATATCATGATCACAAGTGAAAAACTCAATTGCTATTAAATTCTAAGGAGAGATACAGTGAAGTCAGGATCCTTTGATGTGTTTCAGTACATCCTTCCACCCAGCAAAACTCCGAGGCCAAAGAGTTTGTTAAAAAGGAAGAGCATCAAGTTTGAGAGATGAAAGTCATACTAGCTTTCAGCTGTGACTTTTTCCAAGCCAACTTAGGTAGTTCAAAGAGGAACTGAGAACAAAACAATTTCATCGTTTACTGTTATTTAGGGTGATGTTTAGCCATCACCTAAACCTTTTTAGGTATGAACAATGAATACATCGTGCAGAAGCTTTCTTACATCGGTTCACTCCTCACACCGCTCCTGCGGTGTGTCATAGCTATGATGTATACACAGTTCACAGGTTAGGACATTGAGAGGTTGGGATGTTCACACGCCCATTTCATATGGCTCAATGAGTAGTGAAGGCAGAACTGAACCCAGGTAATTCTGGATAACTTAATCTCAAATGCAACTTTCTATTGCCTTTTTAAATAAAAAAATGTTTCATCAACATGGTCATTGTAGGGATATTTATGGAAGGATATTTATAACATGATGTTTTGATACACATTGTAAAATGATCAACTCAGGGTAATTAGCATATCCCTTGTCTTAAATAGTCACATTTCTTTTTTTGTGATGAAAACACTAAAAGATCTCCCTTCTAGCTATTTTGAAATATTCAGCACATTATTATTGATTTTAGTCATCCTATTGTGCAAAAGAATACCAGAACGTATTCCTCTTGTCTGGTTAACTTTGTACCCATTGACCAGTCTCACCTCATATCCCTTTTCTCTCCTCTCCCCATCTTCTAATAATCACTATTCTTTACATCTTCAAATTCCACACATGAATGAGATCATGAGGTATTTGTCTTCCTGTGCTTGGCTTAGTTCACTTACATGTTTCCCTTAAGTTATCTATGTTGCTGGACATGACTGGATTTCATTCTTCTTTATGGCCAAAGAGTATTCCATTGTGTGCATGTTCCATATTTTCTTTCATCCGTTCATCCACTGAGAGATACCCGGGTTGTTTCCATATTGTGTCTGTTATGAACAGTGCTGCCATAAACATGGGAGTGCAGGTTTTTTTTTGACATACAGATTCCATTTTTCCTGGAGATATACCCTGAAGAGATTACTGGATCATATGGTAGTTCTATTTTTAGTTCTGTAGCTGCTCAAGGCTCCTGCTCCTCCCCACGTGCTGGGTGTGGCTGGCTTTGTGAAGAGTGACACACAGAGAGAAGTCAAGCCATTTCTTTTCTGTGCACAGTGGGTCTGGCGTGGGTGGAGAGAGGTGACCCACTGGCCAGGCTGCTCCCTCCTGTGGCAGGAGCCGTGACTGTGATGCCTGTAGTGTGCTTAGGTCTTTGGCTCCCTCCTGTTTATTGAATGCCTGCTGTAGCATGGCACTGCTGGGCATGAGGGTCTTAGTGAGGAAACACTACCTGGATTTGATCTCGAGAAGCTCGTAGTCAACAGTGAGGAGCAGGACTGTGAGGGGGCGTGGAAGATACCATGTTACTAATTCCTGCTCCAGAGAGGGATGTAGTAGGGTGGGATAGTGCGTGGCTCAGGCTGAAAGGTGGAAAGATGATGTATTTGGAGAAGGCTTCTGGAAATGAGGAAGGAGACCCAGCATGCTGACAGTGAATTGAGAGTGTGAGAAGCAGCATACAGATAGACTGGGGCGGGGAGGGGGGCAGACAGGCATCATACTGATCAGGCCTGTTTTCTTCATCTTCCCTTCCCTACTGCCCCAGGGATATTCCAGGGAAGAATGTGAGCCATTGTCTTTTGTCATTGCCTTTCAAAGGGCATGGATTTGAAATGTGTGTTCCGTAAGGAATGAAGGCTTTGGGGTCAGTTGAGAAAAATGGATAATTGGTCTGTGTCCATTCTCCAAATGACTAAAGATGGCAGCAGTCTGATTTTTATAGTTTCTGTGCCACTAAGGCAGCCTGACACTCCGAAGTACAAAGATAGACATACCAGGAAGGGATCAGTTTGTTTATTTTAAAGCCCACATTGGCAGTAGGGTCAGAATTTCATGCAATGATTTCGTGTTCTGCGTATTAGGAAGTACAGTTCCTTGGCTACTATCTGTGTGGCCAGAACATCTCTCTCCAGAACCCACTTATGCTGTGTGGATGAAATGAAACAAACGGGCCACACAGAATAGGATATCCCTGGCTTGGCATGGTGATCGCTGGTGAGTTATTGACAAGTTCCCTGTGGTAGGAACTGCCATGTACCATAGCTGGAGTTTCTGAAGTCTTCTGAACACGAAGCTGGAGAGCTGCCGTGAAGGCCGTGTGGTGACATTTTTGGAGGATGCACATGCTTCCTGAAGGATGCATACATTTTGTGGCGGCTTTGGGCAGCAGCAATGGAGGGCCAGTTTAGACATGGAAGGGGAGGAAAAACAAACAAACAAACAAACAAACAAACAGGCAGTTTTATTCTACCCAGAGCAATTGAGGTTGGATTGATGTGAACAAAGCAAGTGGTTTGGAAATCTACTTGACTACCACATACAAGTGGAAAATCGGACCATCATTCATAAGCTAAACAACATAAGCCGTGTTGCCTGACCTTTGAGGTTATCAGTGTTTTTTTCCTTATTCCTCCCCAAAATGAGGTGGTTAGTCCACAAGGGAAGCTTTAAAGTCACTTTCAAATTTTTAATTTTAACTGATAACAAAAATGGTATGTAAGTATGGGGTACTATATGATATTCTGATACATGTATACATTGTATGATGTTCAAATCAGAGTAAGATTAACCCCTCAAACACTGACACTTTTGGAGGTGAAAACCTTCAAATCCCTTTCATCTAGGTTTTGAAATTTTTATTAGTACGTACTTGTAATATATGTTTACATTCATTTTAGGCACTAGGTATTTAACCTATCTTGATTCTTTTTATTTCCCTTCCCTTCTTCTCCCTACTGCCTGCCTCCATCTATACACCTTCTTCCCCATTTTCATGTTTTTTATTTATGTTTTTGACACATGATTACATTACTGTGGAGGTTGCTATATGTACATGATACATCTTAATTCTTTCTAGGTTTTTAAAAAAATTAAATACACAGTACATTATCACCATATGGGCAAAACCATTATATTATCTGACTTCAAAACATACTACAAAGTTATAGTAATTATGTAAAGGAAATATTTCCTGTTAGTAATGTATGATTTGTACTATTTGAACTGTTTGTACACGGCCTGTTGAAATCTAAAGTTGCCCAAGGACGGAACTGGGTAACTGGGTGGGGAAAACTGGGTCACGAGATGGAAACCGCCCGCCCCCGCCCTTGACTAAGGAATTTACAACTTGAGCTTTTCCAGAGCATCTACTGCCCTTATTAGGTAGCGTCCACTACCCTGGTCTCGGACCCTCCCCCTATGGATACTCTCCCCAATGAATACAAGATTGTCATTCAAACCAACCAATGCCATCTGCTTCTGTACCTGCGCTTGCAAGGTCTCCTCCTCCCTTTGTTCAATAGCTTAAAAACCCTGCCCATGCTTAGCTCGGGGCTCTCTGTTCCTGCGTGTTCAGTGAGCCCCACGCATGCTTGGATAATAAAGACCCCATGCTTATTGCATGAGAAGGCGTCTGTTGGAGTCTTCCTTCATGTGGCGGGCGTCTCGACCCTCACAATTAAAACAATGGCAGTAACATAAAAATAGTTACAATGACCAATGGAATGGAATGAAGGGACTAGAAGTAAGCCCACACATATATAGCCAGCTGGTCATCAACATGTGTGCTAAGAACATATCTTGGCGAGGAGACGGCCTTTTCAATAAATGAAACTGGCTATCCTTGTGTGTAAGAATAAAACTAGATCTTATCCTTGACTATATTAAACAATCATTTAAAGTTGAATTAAAGACCTAAAAGTAATACATAATGCTATGAAACTATTAAATGAAAATATAGGGGAAATGCTGAGATTGTTTTACCCATTGTTCTGGGTAAGGTTTTTAGGTTGAAAACAACAGAAATTCTCTGTAGGAATTTATTAGGAGGACATTGGCTGGATTCATAGGATCAAAAGTAGAGCAGTGTTCCTGGGTTTTGAGACAGGCAACTAGATGTTGGAAGACCTAAATAACATTTCTATTACTCAGAGATAATATATGCAGAGAAGACAACAAGGACCATCACAGTGTCTTAATTTGGAGGCCATAATGAACATGAGTATAGCTATTGATCTTTTTGCACATTTGCTAAAGGGAGTTAGGGGAGGGACTCTGAGTGGACTAGGGCAATTATAACTATTTGCTGTGTTTGTCAGGGGACCTGGTGGGATATTTCTCTTTCCCATTTAAATAGATACATCTTTCCTGCTGGAATGCTTCAGAGGCATGCCCTGGATTCTCAGCTAAGCCAGGCTCCTGTGGGCTGACTCTAGGTGCAGCTACCTTTGCATATCCACATGCTCTCTCAGCCTAGGAGGGGACAAGGAACTTGACTTTCAGGACTCAAGCCTTTCATGGGGTAAATGCCTTTTGGAATGCAGATATATTCAAGAAAATGGCAAAGATATTTTTTCCTAATTGATATCTCAACCTTCATACCAATACTGCAACAAAGGATGAATTAGCTATTATTCTTCTTATATTTTTCTTAGTCAACAGTATAAGAAACTGGTAACTCAGACAAGCTGCAAGTCTAATATAGTGATCACTGCCTTACCTCCATACCTAGATTTAGCATTTGGTTCTCTATTTCCTTTGTGTAAATAGGCATTTGTGGACATATATGTATTGTGTGTATATTATGGATATCTATATATCTAGATTTTCCCTTTTGACTAAACATTTTTAAGCAAGTTTCAAATACTGTGATGTATTTCATCAATTTCAGAGACAGAAACTGAATGGAGAGAACTTACTGTACAGTGCCCTGCCTCTGTCTATGGGGAATATGTTCCAAGAATCCTAGTGGCTGCCCAAAACCACAAATAATATTGAACTTTGTACAGTTTATATTTTCCCTTTACAAATATATCTATGATAAAATTAAATTTAAAAATCAAGATAGTCAGCGATTAGCAAAAATAACTCATAATAAAATAGAGCAGTTATAGCTATTATGTAATAAAAGTTACATGATTGTGTGGTGAGTCTCTCTCGAAAGAGTTAAAACAAATATTAGCATTTTGACTGTGGTTGACCTAGAGTAACCAAAAGCATGAACAATGAAACTGTGGATAAGGAGGTCTGCTGTAATAACTTGTTAACTAGATGTAAGGCTACTAAGTAGATAACTGAAAGGCTAAGAAAGAACTCTACAGAATCACAGAGGAGGACATTTTTAAAAAAAATTTTATTTAAAGAGGAAAAAAAGCAAAACAAAAAAGGGTAGAAATAATACAGAATTTCAAAAAAAAACAGTAAGAAATCACTAGTTAATACATTACATGTTGTCTTCTCAGAAATAGTTGTTCATGTTACAAAATTAAGGCATACAAAGTGGACATTCAAACAGTGAGGCTGCAAACAGTTCTGTTCAACGATCGAACAAAACCTTAGTAATACGGTTATCAATCCTACACACTTAAATGTACATGCAGTTATATTCTTTAGAGCACTTTCTTTTCCTCCTTTTGCTTTTTTAAAAAATTTTTATTTAAAGAGAAGAAGAAAGAAAAAAAAACCAAAAAAGCAGAAAGAGGGTAGCAACAATACAGAATTCTGAAGGGGAAAGAAAAAAGAAAGAAAGAAAGAAAAAAAAAGAACAACCACCACCACAAAAAAAACCCCCAAAAAACAAAAGCAAAAACAAAAATACTAAGAAATCGCCACTTGATAAGTTACATACTGTCATCATTGGAAATAGTTGTTAAAGTTACAAAGTTAAAACATACAAAGTACACATTCAAACAATGAGCCTGTTAACAGTTCTGCTCAACATTCTAACAAAAAGAGTAATATGGACATCTATCTTACACACTTAAACACACATGCAGTTATATCCTTTAGAGAACTTACTTTTCCTCTCTTTTTTACAGTAGAAATTACACATGTGGCTTTAGTTATTTTTTTTTCCATTTTGTTTTAAAGAGAATAAGACAAAAGAGGTCAGTACCGAGCAGATCGGAACTGGACAACATAGGCAACACAATACTTCATTAAGACAACCGGACATTAACAATAGCTATCACAATATTTCTTTCTCTGCTATAGTTGAACATAGTTTCAAATACAATAATATCAAACATAACAAAAGAGTATAAAAACATTCAAAGAGTGAAAGAATTACAGGGCATTCTGAACCGAATAACAGAAAATGATCAATGGGTACTATAATATCTCATTTTCAATAAAAAATTTTGTTTATACTTTCACACATATTCAAATCCCAATAAGACACAATGTGATAGATACAACCAATGGAAATAGAAGAATAGAAGCTTTGTAGGACTTCTAAGAAGGACGGTATTAAATCAGCAATAGCTGTCATAATGTTTTGTTCTCTTCAAAACAGCTGTTCATAGCATCATGTATAATAAAGTCAAACAAAACAAACTAAAACCATTCCAACTGATGAATGAAAACATTGAAAAGCTTCAAAGCTATGAGATGGGAACTCATGCTTACCATAAAATCTTATATACTCTTATCAACTCTCATACTAGGGAGACTATACGGTATTTACACATGTGAGTCTGGTTTATTTTGCTTATGAGTATGGCCTCAAGTCGTGTCCATTTATTTATAAATATCTCAATGTGATCATTCTTTATAGCTGAGTAGGACTCCATTGTATAAAAATGCCACAACTTTTTTATCCATTCCTCAGTTGATGGGAACTTAGGTTGTTTTCAAGATCTGGCTATTACAAATTGTGCTTCTATAAGCATGGGTGCACATATAACACTGTGGTATGATGTTTTCAGATCTTCTGGGAATATGCCTAGAAGTGGAATAGCTGGGTCAAATGGGACCTCCAGACCCAGCTTTTTGAGGAATCTCCAGACTGACCTCGACAGTGGTTGCACCAGTCTACACTCCCACCAACAGTGCAGAAGAGTTCCTTTTTCCCCACAGCCTCTCCAACACTTGTTGTTGGTAGTGTTTTCTATCTTGGCCAATCTTTCTGGAGTGAGATGGAATCTCAGTGTGGTTTTAATTTGTATTTCTCTCATGACTAATGATGATGAACATTTTTTCACATACTTATTTGCCATTTGTAGTTCTTCATCTGAGAACTGTGTATTCATTTCAGATGCCCATTTTTGGATTGGGTCTTTGAATTTTGAGGGTCTGATTTTTTAAAATTCTTTGTAAGTTCTAGACAGAAGTCCTTTGTCTGAGAGACTTTCCATTAAGATTTTTTCCCAATTTGTGGGTTTTCTTTTAACTCTGCTGGAAATCT